>JAVJIF010027779.1:0-52982 GCA_038442645.1 Agave tequilana
CTTACATGTGCTTGGAAACAGAGAACCCCGCTTGGAGACGACGCCGGCAAGAACCACCATGACGGAGAACCACGAGATAGTTCTTCTTTTGCTGTCGATCAGAGAGGTCTTCTTTCTTCTCGGCGTCAAACGAGGAGACGACAACGAAGTTGCAGAGAGGACGACGAGCGAGCGATTTGGGAATTTTTTTTTTGCTATAGACTGAAAGAATATGGGGGGCTATAAAAAGTCGACTTGCACCATAACGTAGGTTACGGTGCGTTACATTAATAACATAACGTAACGTAAGTTACAGACAAAATAACCATAGTTATCAAACATTACGTTTTTTAGACCTGTTACATAACGATTGAACAGTGTTACGTTATATAACGAGTTATAACGGGTTACATAACGGGTTTTTTAAAACACTTGTATGTATGTGTGTGTGTATAGATACATACATACATACATGTATGTATGTGTATGTATGTATGTACACACACACACACATACATGTATGTATATGTATGTATGTATATATGTATGTATGTATGTATCGGAATCGCTGATATTTGAAACCATGATTGGTCCTTGACCAAAACCGTTCCAGTTTGGCTCAGAGAAATTGATATCAAGAGGGAGTTCAGAGCTCTTCATTATACTAAGTTTATTGATAACACAGCAGACAACACAGAAGTTTTAGGAGGATTCATACTTTTTATTGAAGAGAGAATTTTCTATTAATCGTTCAATTTTTTTTGAGTTAACTATTGAATGGCACCTATGAGATCGAACTGTTGTAATATATCTATACAAGACATCTTGAGTTTCACAAGCTAAAGCATAAAACTTTTAACCTAAATCTAAACTTCATCCAAATGTGCAAAATGAAACCCCAGGGTTTTGATTTCTGATATAAAATCTTCACAAATTAGAGAGCCAATTGGCATGAAAATTTCATGGGATCATGAAACTAGAGCCAAAATGAACAGATAGCGTTGTTTCAAAACCAAACTAGAACTAAAACAATTCTTAAAAGGAAAAGTATTATATATGAGAAAATATACTAAGAAAAATTGGAAAGAAAATAAGGATTCAAAATGTAGAGAAAAAAATTGAAAAAACAGCTTACGTTTCTTGCAGCAGAGGTGCTAGGGTTTTGGTGCTCCCGATCCCTCAGGGTTTTTGAAGAAAAAAGAAGGAATTTAGAGGAGAAGGTCGTCATCATTGAAGGCAACGAACCAAAACCAATTGTTTACAGGCTTTTTGGTTCGTTTTGGATTTTTTTATATGTCCTCCGCGAGTTATGCTCTGTTTACCTTAACAAAATCATTATTTGCATATGTAAAAATCCATTTTATGCTTTTCTTCTTTTTTTTTTTTTAAACAAAGATTGTAACCTGCTTTTTGAACTTGAGAACTTTCATACGCTGGTCTGATTATGATTCTTTTATTGAGATTTTTACGAGCCGAATCCGAATCAAGCCGAACTCGTGCACTCTACTAAACTTGACGCCTAACTTGATAAAAGGAAATGAATTGGAAAATGAAAAATCTCAAGTTCAGGTTCAAGACCGAGCTATGGCTTACGTTCTTAAAAAAAAAAATATCATTCTTGAAATTATAATTTCCAATATAGTACTTGAAACAACTTTCAGCTCATTTGACACAACCACTTGCTTGGGGTTAAAAGTGCCAGGCACAAGCTCAATGAGACGCTAACTCATATTTCTTATTATTACTAGTATCTCATGCATATTTCTTATTATTACTAGTATACTCATCTGTGAGCGGTGGAACCAACTGACAGAGCGACGAAGACAGAAGGGAGGGAAGAAGGAGGAGAAGAGAAAGGGAGGAAAGGAAGGGCAGAGAAAGGGGGTTGCAGGGGACGAAGGGGAGGCTCCCCCGTCCTCTCTCTCTCTCTCTCTCTCTCTCTCTCTCTGTGTAAAAATGAACGAACAAAATTCGTGAAAAAATCGTGAGAGAAAACCTCTTCATCGATCGATTTTAATTATTACAATTCCGATACATATTTCTTATTATTATTATTATTACAGTTTCAATTCTTCGGGAATAAACAACCTGCCCCTCTTCTGCTGAACCAATTTCATGAATTCTTCTTACTCAAGTCAGAGACTTGCTTCCACTTCGAGACAAGGAATTCAAATATGATCACTTGTACTACCATTCCATGTGACATCTCGAAATCATTGCACTTTTCAAGAGTTTTTTGATATGATTCCATCTGAACTGAAAACGTGATTGATAATAACTTCAATAATTGAAGATGGGGGCAATCCAAGATACAACATCTCGGTCATAAAATTAAATTACGAAGGATAGCTACATCAATTCCAGGACCACAACACAACAGCTTCCAAGCATGATAAACACTAGGAAAAACACAAAACGGCAGAAAAAGCTTATAGGAGGCTCGGCTGAACTATGCAATCTCGTATCTTATTCTCATGTTCACGATATAGAAAAGGCTTTTGACGCTTTGCTTATTACAGTATTCTCTGGTTGCTTCTCTCCATTCTAGTACAACTCTGTATAGAAATTAATCTTTTCATCCCAAACCAAAAGACTAGTTTTTTAGGTGGAGTTGCCCAAATCCTTATATACTTAAGACCATTCACGTCTAGCCGATCTGGGACTATTTGTTTGCTCCAAATCCTGCAAGCTCAGTTATCTTCACACTGGAAGACCCAAATCCCAACAATCACCCTCGAACAAAGAGTCAATCCTTATATACCCAAGATCATCCCACGTCTAGCCGATGTGGGACTATTTGTTTGACCCAAATCCTAACAATCCCCCCTCGAACAAAAAGCTTCCCCTGCAAGCTCAACTATCTTCACATTGGAAGACCAAATCCCAACAATCCCCCCTCGAACAAAGAGTCTCCCCTGCAAGCTCAACTATCTTCACACTGGAAGATCACATGCTCTGGTCACTCCTCTACACCGTGTAACAGCACCACTCTCAAATTTCTCGAGAGCCAAACATTAGCTTCACATGGGCCTATTGCGCATTTTTGCGCCAGTGGGGTGGGCGGGCCCCATTGTGCCTTTGCGCCATTGGAGATCTACATCGGAGAACATCGTCCACACACACGACTAAGTTCGGCGCATGACTCTGATACCACTTGAAGAACTTGGGGCACCATCCTAAAAGACTAGCCTTTTAGGTAGAATTGCCCAAATTCTTATATACCCAAGACTATTCCCACGTCTAGCCGATGTGGCACTATTTGATCGACCCAAATCCCAACACAGAGAAAGCATGAAATTGATGAAAGAGTAATGGTTAAGAATCAACGGAATAAGAGAAACTGATTAAGAGTGCAGCAGAGTCCTTACAATTTCACTGGCATTCATTTTATGAAAGGAAGACCACAAGGGACTCGATGAGCATATTCCACATACCGGGGCCCAAAAAACTGCCTCAAGAAAAATTCTTCATTTCTATTTTCATGTGAAGGATGAGCAAATCTAGAGATGTGAGGAATATTAGTTATAAACTGTTAACCTAATTCTAATAAGCTGTAGGCCAGTTACATTCTATGCTCAGAGTGTGATGGTCAGATAACTTGAAACAAATACATATCGAGTGTGCATTTGAAGTGAAGGATACTGTATGCGGTCAGAGAAGAATCGCCAGGTGATTGCAGTAAACGCAGTAATGCAGATGGGGTTGCAAAGCATAACCTGGGTTCCAACTGACCAGATGAAAAAGCCACAATAAATTGGATGCAGCATGAATCTGTTTGATTTGCACAAATAAAAACAATAAAGGTTAGACACCTCAAATTAGTAGTTAATATGATAATCATGAATAATGAAGGGAATGAAGCAAAATTATGTACAACAGTATATCACTTAAAGGGTATACATTTATTCTCATCTGAACATATAACAAACTAATGCATCGATCATATAGTTTGAGCATCAGAATTTGCATGGACACGTCTCTTCTTCCAACGTAGCAAATAGGTATAAGATACCCTATTTTTCCAGTGTTCCTGTTTCAAGTTCAATTGAAATTTCAACTGAAGGCCGCATTTGCAGATTAGGGAACATAGCTTTTTCTCATAACTTGTGTTTCTGAGAGATGACCAATCAAAACCTCTTATATTCCATTTAGGAATCGAGAAAATTGGAGGGTTTCAATCTTCTAATATAAGCCACTTTATCAATATCTGATTTCTTACAGAAGTAAGAGCAAGACCAATAAAATTCATAGGTGGATGTTAGTTTGAACAGCCATCAACAACAATATCTAACTAAATATCCACATCAAAGATTAGAAGTACAATACTTCACTAGTAATTTAATATCTGTGAAGAATCCTCTTTCCCAAACTCCACATTCACTCCCAACCATGAAATTTCACAGCTAAGGTGTTGTCCTTTGACTGAACAATATATACATGGAGCGAGCGAAAACAGGTCTAGCTTGACCTTTTATTACCAGGTTCACAATTATCATTGTCAACAAATATAATGAACTAAAAAGCCACTGAAAAAGAAGAAAAAGAAACTGTTCAAGAAACGGCCAAAATATGTCTGAGCGGCAACACACGATAAGATTGCAGGATTCATGGGTTATTGAAGTCCAATATGTACAATTACCCACCCATGACTGCATCCTACAAAGGTAAATCCTGATGATGCTACAATAAATCAAAGCCTTTTGCACTATCTGAAAATTTTCAATTTTTTTCATAGTTTTTCAATGCCACATTAACTATAAATTCCATGAGTAATCAACTCATGGTTCTCTTCATAATTTACTGTAATGTTGTGTGTGAAGGAACGACGGGCTGTTATGATAGCAGATTTCCAAATGACCTCCCCTAGTAGAACCATCATGAGGCCAATGTTGCTGACCTGCCAATGCTCTTTCAGTTCTGGGAAGAGGGTAATCTCTGCCCAAAATTCCAATAAATCACATGCCATTGCAATGACATAATGCTTACTGATCAAAAGAGCCGCAAAATGCCCAAAACTTCAATATTCAAATTACAAAATCACAAGAACTTAATAAAAATGTCTTAAATGATAATAAAAAAAAACACGCATTTGAAGCATCTAGACATAAGCACATTCAGCCATCTTCCTCATTTGCTCCTTCGTATAACGAATACCAGTGACATAATGATTGTGATATAAGTTTGCAGTAACAAGCTACATTTTTAATGTGCCTGGCATGTAGATCGGGATACAAGGTCACAGATTACCATCATTGATGTCTTGACACAGAAATATTATTTTCACTCCCAAGTCTCATTTTACCCTAATCGATTGCTACCTAGTTTGTAGGATACTTTGACAACTATTGTAACATGTAGGAAAAATCATTGTTTAAAAAAAAAAAAAAAATTGAGAAAAGAGTATATATTTCTTCAAGAAACATTTTGTATCAATTAGATACCATTTTATAGAAGAATAACTTCTTACATCATACTTTTATACAAGTCAATTAAAAAATTCAAATTGATTCTAAATACAGGCATTTTATAAATAAATGTTGATTGAAGGAATAAATATAAATATCTTCTTAAATCATCCTTTTATACAAGTCAACTCACTTATCTAATGAGATCAAAAAAGGTCAAATCCGGTTGAGCAGGAATGATCGGTTTGGTGGCCATGAGAACGAAGAGAAAAGGAGAAAAGAAATGTCCAGATTCGTCAAAGGCATGTCATTTTTGTCAACAGAAAGGTCACAAAAGAAGGACTACAAGTATCGGTAAGAGTGGTTGAAGAAGAAGGGGCAAGTTGCAGAGGCAAACGTAACAATGAGCAGTGTTGACACCAAAGTATTAATGGCTTACCACGTTGAAGACAACACTTCTCATAGTAAAAACTGGATATTTGATTCTACTAGCATGGTTCATGTATATTCACAAAAAGAGGTGTTCAACTCCTTAGTTATAAAGGAGGAAGGGACTGTCAAAATGGTGGATGACTCGGCTTGCGAGGTCATCGACCCTAGGACAATAAATGTTACATGTAGAGATGGGATGGTACATACTCTAGAGGTGATCCGATATACTCTAGAGGCACAGTACAATCTAATATTCATAGGGATGCTCGACGAAGAAGGATGTCGGATCCAAGTGCAACAAGGCATCATCACGATTAGCTAAAGAGATAAGGTAATCCTGAAAGGAGAGAATTGTGAAGGGATATACAAGCTGAAGAAAAAAAAAACTCTGTTCGAGGTGAAATTTTAGGAATAAGTTTGAAAAGGCGCTCATCGCAAGATGGAGCTTCAAGAAAAACTACGACAGAACGTGAACCATGTCAAAATATTGCAAGAAAGATGAGGCCCGAATACGCTCGTCTTGGCGGTAATTCAACCAAAGGCCCCCAGGGAGGGGGCAATAATAAAAGCTTCACGAAATTGTTACAATTAAGATAAGAATTAAGGTAATAATCCAAAATATTCAAGGTGTTTTATTAAAAGGCTTGAAAAGCAAGTCAAGATGAAGATGTTGGGAATTTGTTTTGTTTTCAAGAAGATATGAAGGTACAAGAAGTTCCAAACGAATTGGAGAAGATGAAAGCTTGTAGTAGAAAAAGCAACTCCAGCAAAAGACAGATCAGTCAATGTATAGTCGACTGATGTTCGAGACCAGCCGATTACCCAGTCGATTAGGCAGATACAATGAAGAAGGTGTTATACAGGAGTCATGGAATTTAAAAGACCAGTCGACTAATCTGAAAGACCAATCGCCTAATTAGCCATTCTGAAGCGAGCAATTTTCAAATTCAAAGGCGGTGTGAGTTTCGTTTTCTGGTGGAGTTCATAGAGGATTCAGATTCTATTCAATGAAGATTTGTTTTTAAAGTTTAAAGGATTTAGTTTTTTTTTTAGATCAAGGAGATCAAATCTTAGAAGGATTGATCAAATTCTTCAAGTATCCGACGGTCAAGATCATTTCATAGTCCTAATATGATTTTATTATAAAATCTTATAAATAAAGATTGTAGCACAGTAGATTGTAACATGAAGAAACATCAGGAAGACAAGAAGAGAGAGGAAGGTGACGATGCATAGAGAAAATATATACTCTTTTAATCTTGTGGGATTTAAGGGAAAAGTGAATACTCTTGTGGGAATAAAGAAGAATGTTAGATCTCTTAGTATCAAGTTTATTAATAAAACTCTCTCGTTTTCTCCCCGTAGATGTAGGTCAAGTTTGGGCCGAATTACGTTAAATCCCCGTGTTCTTTTCTACTCTTTTATCTTATTATTGCTAGTTTGCTTTATAATAATTTTCTTTTATAAGTATTACATATTGTCACGTTTTTCGCAAACGTCTACTCGTCTCCCCTACTCATACATGTCGACGGTCACAAATGCAATAAATAAACAATATATCATGAAAATCTAAAATAGTGAATGGCATTATGAGGATTCTAGAGTTCAAGTAATCGTCTTCCTACTCACGTGGAGAACAAGCTCTCAAATCCGAAAACATCGGATTCTCTTTTGCATTGCAAAAAGAATTGGAGAGCCTACTTTCTTGACTAAAGTTTGTCTCTCATGACCAAAGACAATTCAAAGGGAAATTCCAGCTCTCGCGTCTGTCACCTCGTGCGTATTTTCAATGTTTTTATTTCTTTTTCTTTTTTTAAATATTTTTGTGTAATGATTCTCGGTTCCTTAGACCACCTTTCTTTTGTTTGAGCTTTGCCTAAAGAGTCGTTCGAGGGGGGACATGATTTCGTTGCCTTATCATTGTTCAAAGATTCTTCTCTCTCTCTCTTTCTTGTCTCCGCAAACCATTAAAGATGGAGTCAATTGAGGTTTTCGTCAGTGACACGCTGGTCAAGCCACTAGATTAATTTACTTTTCAATGATCACCGGATCAAATTTTTATGAATGGACATGTGAACAGGGATGTGAAATGAGATGGGCTTGATCGGGCCCGTCCTGGGCCCTGCGATCAAAGACCGGGCCGGGCCAAGCTCGGACCCGCCCACAAATCCTGGGCGGTTAGGACCGGCCCAGTCCCCCTAAGAATTTAATGAATTCTTATGAAATGGACATGTGAATAGGTAATGTGTGTATAGAGCGATGATTAATCACTTGTTTCTTTTAGAAAAAGATAAAAAAATAAAATCTGTATAGATAATTTAATGAAACTTTAGCAAATTATGAGTCAAAGGGTCTAGATGCCCTTGACTAGTTCTATCATGAATAACAAGTGACAAGCAAATCCCCTTTTTTTATCATTAAGTGGAGCCTGATAGTTAGTGGATGGGTCTTTATTTTTGTGGTTGAAGGTTGTAGTCTGGTTTTGAATAAAGGACCTCAAATAATCTAATCTTATATCTTTAATCACTGGTGCTCTCACATTGGGTTCCCAAATTGACATCTTGTAATTAAAAAAGAAAAACTCTCTTGTACTGTTTTGGCTCTTAAATTTTAGTCTATTTTTTTAATTACATGCAAAACATATAGGAAGGTGATGTGTATGTATTTCTTCTTTTCTTGGTGGTGTGTTTGGTTTTGTGTACCAGCCAAAATGTAGAGTATATAAATAAATATAAGATAATTTAGATAACGGCAAAGGCAATGTGCTCTATGTCTCAAACTAAGGATTTTGGGATGATTCTTTTTTAAAATATTTACTAACTCAAGAAGTCATTCTAGACTTTACTTGCTGCAAATGTTGATAAATCCTTATACATATTTTATGAGTTAGACTATGTTCCTCGTGAGAGATTTTGGAATCAAATCTTACCGATTGAAATTAGATGGTAGGATTGTTGCTCCCTCCGGAGGAATTCCGACGACACACTAATCGTCGAGATCAGCGTTTCAACAATGCCGAGCCAATCACTAAACAATGTGGCACAAACACAAACACAAAGAGAGAAAGTGAGAGCAAATGATTTAACGAGGTTCGGCAACTTGCCTACGTCCTCGAGCCAGAAGGGAGAAAATCTTATTCAATCAATAGAGTTACAAGTGTTACAAAGACGATTCGAAGATCCAACTAGAAAACCTACGCATTAGGTCGTAGAAGTCTCACAAATAAACCAACCCTGGAACTCTCAATACAATTATCTAACAATCAATTACCACTCAAAGATATAAAGTAGGGTACAACACCCCTCTATATATATAGGCAGAGAACTCACGAAAAAAAGAAAATCAAAAACTCTGAAATCGGATCAAAAACAAAGTCAGAAACCAATTCGAATAGGCTAGCTGTCGACAGCCTGTCGACAGATTGAGCCGACCCAACTCTCTATTGGTACGCCTGTGGACAATCTGAGCACACCTATCGACAGACTGACAAATACTTCTCTATGTTAGCGTATCCCTGAATCTATTGTCAATTGCCATCTTGTGTCTCTCAACAGTAGCTCCTCTTTTTCTTTCTATTGTGCACCTCGTGCATGTCGAACTCCAAATTTCTCTGCTCTAATCAATTGAGTTTAAAAATTCTATCAAATTTTTCTCCTCTGATCTTCTCCCCCACAAGGAGTTCTAATTTAAAGATTATCATTTGAATACTTATAAATCAAAATTTAAATTATTTTGAGTTTTCTTACCCATGCATCAAGTAACCCCATGATAAACTGTCGAAAATAGTGAGTTGTTTAATTTGTTTCCAACTCTACAAAAAAATTGTGTCTAAGAGTTTTAATATAGGAGTTGGATTTTCAATTTGTATTTCGTAAATCATAGATCTATAAAATTCTCCACTTTTAATCGTCCATTTTAAGTCATTTGATGTACATTTTAGAAAGCATGAAAATATTTATTTTTTTTTCTAGGCATTTTAAATTTTTTAAGTCATATTAAACGATTTAGATCATCCATTATAATTGCATAATATATATATTTGAAGTGATAAGGTCTGTACTCAAATTCTATAGGGAAAATCCTAGTCAAACTCCATATTTTATAGTGCCCAATGCCCCATCTATGAAAGCAAAGTTCCTAGGTCTGCCCCTATGAGAATGCGGGTAAATACCTCACATTATATCTACTTGTTTTCATGCTCAGTTTGAAAAATTAATAATCGAACCCCAAGTTTGAGGAAAATATTCAACAATATGATGGGAGGTTACAGTTCAAGATCGGACTATGTATTATTTTTCAAAAAAAAAATATTTATTACTTTTCTTCTAAGTGTTCCTTTTTCAAGTTAGGGGCTGTTTGGTTGCAAGGAAGTGGACGGAAGTAAGGAAATAGGGTAGTATAATTGCTCAGTTCCTTATCTATCCAAACACCGGAAAAGAAAAATAAGAAAACTCTTTTTTCCTTTTCTCTTTTCTCTTTTACACAATCATTTTCTCACTTCCAAAGTGCTACAGTTAATTTTGTGGTCATGTAAATCTCATTTGTAATAAGTTGTAGTACAAAACAGTTAATTTTTTGATCATGTAAATCTCACTTGCATTCTAATTACAGTCCATTTTTAAATTTTCTTAATTAATTTTATTTTAATATTATTTTACGGTCAACTTTGTGGTCAACTTTTCCACTTTCACTTTCACATTACCATCCAAACACCGGAAAAGACAAAACATTTTTTAAACCACACTTTCCAACAACATCCAAACACCGAAAAACTTACTAACCAATTCTCAAGTTTCAAAGAGAATTATTACCACTTCCTCACTTCCTCACTTCCACCCTTAACCAAACAGGCTTAATGGAAGTTATTGGAGTATTTTTTTTTAAAAAAAATAAAAAAGAAAATATATGTTTAAAAATTTGTATTTAGACTCTACTATGTTTCTTCTCCAATTTTTAGAGACAATTCTAGGTGAAGAAAGAAAAGAAAAAGAGAAAAAATGATGAGAGCATACCACTCTTGTTTGTTTTGTGCTTGGTCAAAGTCTAGAACTCCCAAAAAGTTGCACTGTGAAACTTTTTTTTAATCCAAAGATGAAAGCTAACAGCTAGCTAACCTTTTTCAGTCGGCAACCATTGAGTCCGACGTTAGAACAATCGGTTCTCTTTTTTGTGGGTGCGGTGCACGTGTGAATGGAGATTGGCATGAAAGCAAGTTGTGTCCTGTGTCGACAATCCAATTTGTATCCTGAGACGACACGACTCCACGTCAGCAGCAATATAGATCAAATCATTTTCAAATATGGCAGTAGTGATCTCTTCAGCTTCATATTTTAGCTTCTTGCAGTCTCTTTTAAAGTGTCCCTTTATATCACAATGCTAGCAATCATCACCCCTTACATTAGATTTTCTGCCCCTCGTTGTTTACCTTCATCTGCTTTCTGAAACGAGTACCTCTAACCAGTGGCGTACGCAGAATTTTCACTAAGTGGGGGCGAAAACATTTTGAACTAAAATTGAAAATTTATAAAAATCAAACAACATATTCCAAGTTTTGATATTACAAAAAAAATAAAGGGGCTCCCATTCAAGACAACATATCTCACTCTAAATTATAATGCTCCCCTTCGAGGAGCCATATTCTGAAATCATTGAATGATTGATTCATTGTCAATGTTGTCAAATATGTCTTTTTCAATATATGTCACCAAGCAATCATTCATCAACTCATCACTCATTCTATTACGCAGTGAATTCTTGATAAACTTCATTGCAGAGAGGTTGTGAGAGTTCTCAATCCCCAGAGGAGAGACTGAGGATCTGTCATTAGGAGAAACTAGAGGGGTTTTTTTTTTTTTTTTTTTTTTGTGGAGATCAGGAGAAATGATCCAAGTTAGATTTTTTGCTTAGTTAACCCAACTCCAGTGGGAGCGACCGCATACGCTCGCCCCCACTTGCGTCCGCCACTGCCTCTAACTGTGATATATCCATATTTTTCCTCCTGAGTTCTTCATTCAGCTAGCTGCTCATGGTAACAACTTCACCTGGGGAATCCCACCAATGTTTCCCAGTTATTTGGTAAAACAATAGAGAATCTGCGACTCATCATCAAGTGTCATCTTCATGTAAGAAAGCTGATTAGTAACACTTTGCAACTCGTTTAAATGTTCAACAATAGAAGACCCTTCTCTATATTTTAAATCAACCACTTTTCTCATAAAAAAAACTTTGTTATCGACTGTCTTCATTCCGTACTCTCTCCAACTTCTTTCATAGGGAACATGTTGGACTCTCTGCTAGACATGATAAAATCCAACCATTGACGAATAAATCTGATCACATTCGGATCAAGCTTCTTCCAATCATTATCATTCGTATCCTTCGACTTTGCTTCATCACTTCCCAACGATTCATGTAGATTTTTGCAATATAAAAATCTTCCATCATTGACTTCCAAGTCACCCAATTTCCTTCACTGAGAGTAGTCATGTGGCTCGTGACTCCTTTCATTGTTCACATAAACAAGACCAACAACTTGCTCTTGATACCACTTTTCTTGAGAAAAAGAAACCAATGTTTCCATGCGTGGAATATAATAATTAATTGAACTGAAATAAAATCGTACAAAAATAATCAACCAAGCTATAAGCAACTCAAACCAAGAATTAAGTGAAAACCCCTTCAATATGAAAGGGAAAAATCACGGGTCAAGTCCTATCTAATTCACTATTTCCAACAAAATAGTACAAATAACAACAACCCTATCAAATCCCCTAGCCAAAGACTCGAGAACTCCAATAAATAAATATAGTGTTACCTCTAAGATCGAATTCGACAAAATCTTCACACAAACTATCACTCAGCCTTATTGAAGATAAACCCGACTCTAAAGAATCAATCATGTGATGAGATCCATCGTACGAAATCACCGAAGATCTTGCACAAGAAAAGAAACGATAATATTCTCTCTATTTTTCCCTTTTGTACGGCGCTGCTATTCCTCTTTCTTTTTTTTTTCTTTTCAATTGAGTTGTTACTAATTTCTCCACTTTTGAGAAAAAAATATTCCAAAAAATTGTGGTTGCATGTTTTTATTGGTCTACTTGAAAGATCTAGGAAAATTTTAAATGGTGTAAAACAATCAAATAATATTGTCTAATTCTTTTCTTGTAGGAGACTTTTATTGACAATGTTTTTTTTTCCCCCTAAGTTCTCACATGCAATAAACATGTCCCAACACCAACACGTGTTTAGATTTTTCTTATTTCTAAGAGAGATGATGGTCTAAGAAAATTCAATCAAGTTGGAGAAGATGATGTTGAAGCAGAAGAAGCCAACCCAGTGGGTGCAGATTAGTCGACTTATAATCTGTATAAGTCGACTAATGCACAAGACCAGTCGACTATATAATCGACTAGACACATATAGAGGCAGAAACAGAGAGAAAGTATTATATAGTAGTCACTACATATATTATAAGTCGACTAATGATAGGAATTAGTCGACTAATCCCCATGATAAGTCGACTAAACGAGACGTTTCTGAAGCATAATCTGTTTCTTTTTCAGATGCAAGTTTTTTTTTTTTTCTGATGGAGTACGAATAAAACTCAGTTGCTATTCAATAAGGCTTATTTCTAAAGAGTTAAGGGTTTAGAATTCTTTTAAATTAAGGAGATCAACTCCTAATAGAATTGATTAAGATTCTTCAAGTATCCAATGGCCAAGATTATCTCATACACCAAATGGGAGTTGTATTCTAAAATCTTATAAATAAAAGGTTGTAATCTAGAATTCAGGTGAAGTAAAATCGGATAAAAAATTTATGGTGAACAATAATGTAAGGGCCTAAAAAGCCAAGAAGGTCCTAAAAAGTTAAGAAAAAGAGGAGTAAGGTGAAGGTGCATAGAGAGAAGGTATGCTCTAATAATTTAGACGTAAATTCAAGAGAAGGCAAATACTCTTGTGGGATCAAGAGAAAAGTTAGATTTTTTTATATCAAGTTTATTAATAAATCTCTCTCAAGTTTTCTCTTCGTGTACGTAAGCAAATTTTGGGTTGAATCACGTTAAATTGTGTGTTTTTCTTCTTATATCTTTTAATATTCATCTTGTATGCTTGATGGAATTGATCTCATAACGTATTTGAGGTCGTCGGTAGGGATATCTATATCTCTCAACTATTGGTATCATAATAAGTATGACATCTCAAGTTATGCACACGACAACATGTTTTTTACATGTAAGTAGGGCTGTAAATGATACCCAAAAATTTAAAAATCCGATCAGATCATTAACAAACGGGCGGGTTCAGATCTAAAAATTAGACCCAAAATTTTTGTCGGGTCGGGTTCGGATATGATCATTTCAAATTCGGACGATAACAAACCCGAAAAGAGAGTAAATGTTATAAAATGATACTTATCATCGTACATTTCGCTATATTTAAATTGATAAAATTATAAAATGAGAACTTGATTATATTATTATAAAAATCAAGTATATAAATTTTCATTTTGCATCTAATAAAATTGAAATATACTTTAAAAGATAACTCTCATTGGAATTTAAATTCACTTATTTAAAATTCAAATCCGATCCAAACTAGATAAAAAAACGAAAAGATTCCGACCCAAAACTGAGTTCGAACCTGAATTTCTTATCGGGTTCAGGTTTGAATATGACACGGAACCGACCCGAACCTGACCCGTTTATAACCCTGCATGTAAGACATTGAAAAATCATAGAAAATAAGTTTGAAAAATTATGGAACATCTCATGTGAAGAATTGTGACTAATCATCGACTAAAATGCTCTTTCTGATATTTTCTTCCTTTTCTAAGAGGAAAATAATTTGTCTAAAGCTGGTGAGCTTGCATGTTTCCACTGATCCCACCAAAAAGGTTTAAAAACTTTCACCCCCAAAAACCAAACAATCTTGTCTAATTCTTCTCAACAAGAAACTTGTTCTCAAGAGTGTCTTTTCAAGTTCTTACATGCAACTAAACAGCTCACATTCCGAGCCAGGCTGTTTGGTTGCAAGGAAGTGAGCGAAAGTAAGGAAATAGGGAAGTATAATTGCTCACTTCCCTATCTATCCAAACACCGGAAAAGGAAAATAAGAAAATCTCTTTTCCTTTTATCTTTTCTCTTTTACACAACCATTTCCTCACTTTCAGAGTGCTACAGTTAATTTTGTGGTCATGTAAATCTGATTTGTAATGAATTGTAGCACAAAACAGTTAATTTTTTGACCATGTAAATCTCACTTGCATTCTAATTACAGTCTATTTTTTATTTTTCTTAATTAATTTTTATATTAATATTATTTTACGGTCAACTTTGTGGTCAACTTTTCCACTTCCACTTTCACGTTACTATCCAAACACCGGAAAAGACAAAACATTTTTCAAACCACACTTCCGAACAACATCCAAACACCGGAAAACTTACTAACCAATTCTCAAGTTCCAAAGGGAATTATTACCACTTTCTCAATTCCTCACTTCCATCCTTAACCAAACACGCCCATGTAAAACTTCGAAAATTTATAAAAAATAGGCTTGAAAGATTAGAAAGAACATCTCATGTGAAGAGCACGGTAGTTAAATCATTAACGAGAAACAATTTATTTCTAAATTTGAGCAAAAACTGAAAGATCAGATCTTTTAGCATATTTCAATTGTCGTGTAGTCAAAACTGATCGAAAAAAGTTCTCTCATAACTCATATAAAAATTTTATCTCTCTATTCATCTGTATGTCTTCATCTGTGAGAGAGAGGACAGCGTCAGCCCTCTTGTCCTTCTTCTTCCTCTCTCTTCGCTCTTCCCTTCTTTCTCCTTCTTCCCTCTCTTCCCTCTCATCTTTCTTCTGTCCGATCGTCTGATTTCTCACCGAGAGTAACAGTATACTTAATAATAATCAGTGAGATAGTACCACTTAGGTAGAGTAAAAATCAGTACCATATATCACATTCTATTTACCCAACTGTATAATAGTAAAAAAAAAAGGAATTTTGGTGTTTTAGTGGGGTATTTGTTTTAACATCTAGAATCCGAATCCGATGTGGTTTGAATCAGCCCACAGAAAACTGCATGAGCCTCTCCTTGTCATGGCCCCTGGTTTTTCCTTTCCAAAAATGGTATTCTTCCAAACCCTTCTCCCCTCTTATAACCCCAAATTCCCCATCACCGCCACAACTCCAACTGAAGATTTCCCCATCAAGAACCAATCTTTCCATCGCCTCTCAGCTCGGAAGGGACCAATCTCTTGTGGGTCTCCCCCAATTTCCCTTCTAGTCGATGAGGGTTGAAGAGAAATTGGCAGAGTTGGCGACTGAGCAGGGCCGCATTTCTTCTTCGAAGAAGGGGAAGAGGAAGCAGAAGAGGTCGGAATCGATGCCTACGGTCGTCCAGAGGTTGTTTGATACTTGCAGGGAGGTGTTTGCCGATTGCGGGCCTGGGGTTGTTCCTTCTCCGGAGAATATTGGGCGCCTGAGATCCGTTTTAGGTATTGAATTTTGCACGGCATGATAAATTTTGATGCTTTTGTGCGATTTGGGATTTTTAGGACGTGGGCGATCTTTAGATTTGATAAGAGAAGGGGAGTTTTTTATCTGAGATCAAAATTTTAATGCAAATTTGCATTAGTGATTAAAGATTGTTTTTTTGAGCTAATGGTTCGATAAAATGAGACCTTGCCTTTTATGGTTGGTTGTGTTTTGTATGTGACATGCATCTGTTTGTTATTTTTACAGTATCATCACTTCTACTGATGATGTTGTGACAGTGTAAACGCCTATTTTCGGTAGGACTAAACTTTCTAGTTAACTTGCTTCATTTGTCATTAGTTAATTGTTTTTGGGAAAATGTTTGTGAATTTGAAGATGGTTTCGAACAACTTTTAAATTTGACGCCATGAGTTTGTTAAAGTTTAAACAAAAAGGTGGGAGAAAACTTTTGGTCATCTTTTAATCATATTGTTGGCTTCTAAAGGTGCGGTGCACAGATTTAAAAAAGTTAAACATAATGGATATTTGTCGTTGCTTTCGAGGTTTCAGGGACCTTGGAATTATAGTTTGTCTTCACATTTATTGAATATTAAAGAGAAACTTAAAATTTTCGAACTTAATTCACATTGCTAGCTTCTTTAGTGTGGTTTTTTAAATCTAGCAACATTCTTCTTTTGGTTACAAGGTTATGGAGGAACATTACGTGGTGAATGGAAGGACATATTTGATTTTCTTTAGTTGTTTTGTAGGGCTTTCTGTTTGTACATTTAGTTTACTGCATCTTGCTAGAGTGAACGCAGACTTATGTTTAGGAATTTTCTAGAAGACACTTAAATATGTATCTAACATCATCATTGTCATCTAAGCTTTTCCCATAAATATAGGGCCGACCATGGAGCAAGACTCCTTGAAAGATTTGACAAAGTTTTATGACCACATGCGAGCTGATTGAACCATCTTGTAGTTAGCGCCGACTTGTTCTGCCAAGGAAATTATAGATAGGGGAGGAGCTTGCTATAATCTTAATAGGCCAATGGACATCATCAAATTCTCCTAGATTTTAGAAAATGTCTAGGAAAAGCATATGATGATAAATTTACTATAGGGAGATGCATTCAACACCTAGGCCAAGGAAATTATAGATAGGGGACAGGCTTGCTATATTCTTAAAAAGCCAATTGGCGTCGTCAAATTCTTCTAGATTTTAGAAAATGTATAGAAAAAGGGTAACAATGATGATAAATTTGCTGCAGGGAGATGCATTCACCTCCTAGGCACACATAAAGCCAAGACAGAAATAGAACACATTTCCCATAACTAACCTAATTCTATAATGTGTGGGGATATGTGTACCGGTTGCATTTCTTTCATGTCTACCTTGGAAATTTTATATAAATCAGTTTTTTTTTTAATAAAAGGTTTCTGATCATCTTTTTCATGCAGATAACATGAAACCAGCGGATGTTGGTCTTAGTCCAAGGATGCCTTGTTTCAGGAGTAGTGAATTCAGGGGGCCTCCTCCAATCACATACTTACATCTTTACGAGTGTCCCAAATTCTCGGTATCTCCCATATATCCACCTCTGTCTAGATCGTTATAAGATTTCACAATCTTTAATCCTCCAAAATTGCTAATTCCACCCTACAGATTGGAATCTTCTGCCTGCCACAATCTGCTGTCATTCCACTACATAACCACCCAGGAATGACGGTCTTTAGCAAGCTCCTTTTTGGCTCCATGCACATCAAGTCGTATGACTGGATAGATGCCCCTGAGAACACCAACGAATTGATCAAACCCTCACATCGTAAGCCCCATTTTGTCTTGGTTCTGTACCAATGTGCTTATGTGGCTGTATGGCTATAAGCTTTTTTTTTTTTAAAAAAAAAATCAATTCTTACCTAAGTGATTTACCTCTATTCCTCTTGAATTCTAATCACAATTTTATCTCTTTTTCCTCTTTTGGGGTTGGCTTGCCAATAGTTCTGGGTCAAAACTTGAGATCGGCAAAGGTGAACACTGATACTGTCTTCACCACACCTTGTGAGACATCCATACTGTATCCAGCTGCTGGAGGGAACATGCACTGTTTTACAGCAAAGACCTCTTGTGCTGTCTTGGATGTCCTCGGCCCCCCTTATGATGACTCTGAGAAAAGGCACTGCTCCTATTACAATGCTTTTCCTTGTGCAAGCACCTCTAGTATGTTTTCTAACTCCTTTCATTGACTCTTTTAGATAAATGCTCTCCTGATACAATTTTAGGTGCTTCATGTCTATTGTCGGTGCATGTCTCATAGCTGACAAGTAGACTGGATAGGAGATATTAGGTTTTACGAACCAGTTCTAACATTCCATTTAAGTTGTTTGTGTCATTAATGTTTGATTTACTTGTGCTTGCAAGGAGTGTAAATGAAGCAAGAATCGACCAGCCAGCCATTTCATGGCTGCCTCTGAAAAATTCCACCATGCAGCTTGAGCTTTCCTTGTGCTGGAATTGAGCTCGGCCTTTCTCTGGCTTGAATTTGCTTTGGCAATCTGAGATTTTGCCTTGCCTAAACATGAGTTAGAACAACTAGAACTCAAGCTTGAGCTTGATAGTCGAGATCTGTTATAAAAGAAAATATAACATCTCCAGATCTTGTGCTTTAGAAGTCAAGAGTAGCTAGATCCTTTTGAAACTACAAAAAGGATGAGTGAAAAACCTAGATGGCTTCATGGAAATAAATCGATAGACAGAAAGATTACTATGACAGACCAGGTGCAACTTGATATCTGCTACTTTAGCCGTTTACAGTTGCTGATCAAATTAATAATTAAGTGTGATCTGGCTCATTAAAGAAGATCCTGAGTATAATCAAGCCGATCTTTGTTGTTTGTTGACAACTTGTCCAGGTTCACACCCCTAGTTGCCCACTACTGTGTTGTCTGATTGGCTCTATGTATATGTGCATTACGTTCCCTGTGAACTTAACAATGTTCTTTAAGCAATAAACAGATAATATTAAACGGTGCATAGTGGCAGTCCTGTTAGCATAAAAGTTTAAAGCTATAATTTCCATTTCTGATCCCTGCATTTTGCTGTTCCACAATTTATTCATTTTTTTTTGAATCTTTATGTCAATTCCTTGGCCTTTTGTTCTACAATTAATGCAAATGTATCTGCACTGCATCTCTGCTGGCTGACATTGGTTTTGTCGTTCAATTTGCAGGTGATCCAGCTTCATCGTCTGGTGAGGGTGAGGGTGAGGGTGAGGTGTATTCTTGGTTAGAGGAGAGAGAGGGGAAACCGGAAGAATTGGTTGTACTAGGCGCAACATACAAGGGCCCTAGAATTGTGGAGCACTGATTTGTGTCTTGGAATTTCTGATGACAATGCCGGTTCTGCTGTGCTGCTGCTTGTGATGATGCCGATAACGCTGCAAACAGCTGCAGGACAAAACATCCCCAGCAGCTCCGGTTGTAAATATACGAAAAGGAAAAGGGAAAAGAGAAGGGAAGGTCCCCCAGTTCATACATCAGACTAATCTTTGTCAGTTTTTTTTTAAATTTTATTTTTGGGGTTGTAGTTAAAAACATTTGTGAAAATTTCTCTGCCGGTCCCAAAGGCATGGTTTTGAAAATTTGGATGGACAACAAAACATGCATGATTGTAATACTTGACTGCATGTTCTTATATTCCTTTGCTTTTGCTTGTTGTTGTTTTGGGTGCGAAAATTATGTTACAAACGCATGTCAGGGTGAAGTTTGTCTGACTTGTTCCCAAAGGGAGCGAAGTAGAATCCCAAGTTCCGTTGTGTCAATGTCCAAGTGTTATGAAAACTGTCTTATTTTGTTGATAGTGTTTTGTGGTATTACAGAATAGTATCAGAATTAGTATTATATAATTTTAATTATATTATGAAGAGAGATTTTTTTATCATGTAATTGTAATGCTTGTGCATTCGCTTATCAATAACACATATAATTTCAGTTTCTTATTCAATAGATTTAACATTTCTTATTCAATTGATTTAATATGATATCAGATTAAATCAAGTTCAATTCTCACTAGATTTGCATTTAAAAAATTGAATTTTTGTTCATCCCTTCATTAAATAAAAAAAATAGCCGTGTTCAAGTTTAAGAAATCTTAGACGTCTTCATGCTTTAAAATCCTAATCGTCATCAACTGTCGTTTCCTCTACTGTCTGTCACTATTAATTGTTGCTATTAACTTTTTAGATGGTGTTGTCGGTTACTTTAATTGTTATTTATGATTTCTGCTGATGCTGATTGATTTCGACATCAATACTATTGCTTTTGTTTTCATTTACTGAGATTTTTTATTACAATTGAGTTTGAGGATCTCTAAAATCTCTTCAGCTACTGAGTTTGAGGATATCAAAAATCTCTCCTCCTACTAAGTTTACTCTCAAAACCTTCATTTTTTTTATTTTGAGTTGGGGGATCTCTTTGGAGATTTTTCACATAGTTTTCATGCATAACTGTTGTGATCAACAACTTCAATATCGACAACAATGGTTTATGAGAGTGGCATCATATTAGCAATTTGGTTTTTTTTGTTTCTCTGTTTTTGTTTTTTTGTTTAGAAAATATTTATCTAGTCTTTGTAATAAAATGTGTATGATTAATATCTATGATCCAGCTTAAGAGGGAGTGTCTACGAGTATTTTTCTACTTTTCTATTTATTCCTCATCTATATAAATAGATGTAACTTAATATAGGATTAGGTCGTATATTCTCTAAAACCTAATATAGTATCATAGAGTCTTTCAAAAAAAAATTCTTTGATGATTGAAGTTCTCTCGCTGTTCTCAAGCCTGCGTCGGGCTGCGCTCATGTAACACTTGCCTAGCCCCGGGCCTGTTGTGTTTCCGCTTGTCAAAATTCTTTCGACGTCTTCGAATTCCGGTTTCATAGTAAGGTCATGGCCCTCTTTAAAATCTCCAATTTTACCTAATTTGAGAATCTCTCAAAACCTCTTTTCTACTGAGTTTGGGGATCTTTCAAAACTCATTTATCTAATCTCCCCCCACTTATCTTCTTTATCATCAACAGATTTTGTACTATGTTAATGTTCGCCTCGCTTAAGGGAAAGAGACACTATGATGTTTTTCTTTTTGAAGCCTACTTGACTATTCTAAAGAGACTTACAGACTAATATTCATCTTGTTTCAAGCGAAATAAACACCATGAGTGTTTGCGTTATACTCTAATTATATTTTAAGGAGACTTATAATAAGCTCAAGTCAGCCTTATCATGCGAAAGAGACATGGGGTCGAGCTTCACAAAATACTCCATCATTGATCCATTCCTCCTTTAGAAGATACTCTTTATCCCTCAACATCTCTTTCTCGTTGTTCACACTCTTTCAAAAAACTTGATGTTTCAGTCATTATGAATTTGGAAGGGGGTGTTCAAGGTTTTACAAGTTTTCAATTCACTGGTCTTCGAAGACTGCCTCGCGAGATCAACATCAATTTTTAGATTTCTCAGCATATATTTTTCATTATTTTTATTTTCTTTTTATTTTATTCAAACTCACAATTTTCTTTCTATTGTGTATTAAAGAATAGTAGTAGGATTAGTATTATATAATATTAGTTGTTTTAAGAGTAGAAGTTCCTTATTATGTAATTGTAATGCTTATGCATTTGGACATTATTCTTCATCAATAACACATACAATTTCAGTTTCTTCTTCAACTGATCTAAGGACAGCTACTTTGTGGATAACTGAGTCTTTGTGGTGTTAATAGCTACTTTGTGGATTATAGTGTGCTTGAGTTGTGGAGACAGTAATTTTTGTACTGTTATAGTGTGTCTTGAGTTGCAGAAGTAAAAACAGACATTTTGAATATGGATCCTCTCATGTTCACAGGTTGTAATTGTTTACTACTTGTTCTGATTCAATTCGAATATAAACCAAAATGACGTCTCTTCTTGTCTAAGAGCAGAACTGAGGAAACAAAGTAAAGTATCATCTCAACAATGAAATTGTATTCGCAAAGTAATGAGCATGATGTAACTAAATCTCCAACTTCCAGTCAAGCCTTTATTTTTCACTATGAAATAGTAACATGAGTTTATGTTCAGCTCTGATCAAAATTTAACATGAGCCTGCATTCCACAAATAATCAAGCTGCTGATCAAAGCTAACAGCCTGAGCAACCTGATACCTACAGGAATTACATCAATTTAAATCATAGCTACTGAAGGTGTAATGTGTAGCTGACTTTCTGAAGAACCTTGGATACATGTGCATGTAACAATCAAAACACTTCGCTAATGATATTTCATCGGTAAACAGTTGTCCAGCAAACGCCACAACTACTTTCTTTCCTACAAACTATTGTACTCAAATACAGGGAGCTTATTCACTATAAACCTAGGCTATATCCTAGGAAGATGTATGCAAAACTTTTCCGTTTTGTTTCTTCTCTGCTCCCTATCTTGTCGCCTACTAATCTCTTCTATGTCGATGGTGGGAGTTCCCAGTTCTGAGGCAAGGGTCCGATATCAAATATGATCTCCCGATGGCAAGACCAGACAAGTTTAATTGCTTCTGGGGTTCCGATTCCTGCACCCCTTGGATCGCCAGCAGGTCCGAACCTGTAACAAATTTTTTTTTTCCCTCTTGGCATCAATTGAATTGTAAATGATGGTTGAATAAACACTCTACTGACCAGTGATTCTGTGGAGCTCCTGTTGTCCTTGCCCTTATACCAGCATATGTCGTCCCGTTCACAGACCTCCCAAGAACTTCCTGGGGAAAAAACATGATTATAATGATTGTAATAAAGTCTGATTCCATCCACAGCAGTCCTTATTTGTTATGAGTAAGCTTGAAGCCTATTTGGTAAGGAAGCAACCAAAACAGCACGAAAATATTACACATCAGAACAACTTAATGAGATTTTATATATAGCATAAACTAAGTTAACTAGAAATTAAATTCAATTGATTCATTGGCAATCTATGGTTCCTTCATCTGGGACATATACACCAACAAAGAGTATCACCAGAAACCCATATTCTCTTCGACGAAATAATCAATCAGTGTCCATATCAAATCTAACTTCAGTAAGCAAACAAAATCCATTGACAAGAGAATTTATCAAAGAAAAGAAAATCACAAAAGGTATACCATACGATAATTTTGCTCAACTCTTTACTATTATGAGATCATGTTCACATTTTGAAACTGTCCTTTCTTTATGTAATTTTATATACATAAGATACATAACACCAAAGGATCCATGCATCTCATGCAACCATGATACTGCAAGTAGCTGTCAATTCTAATGTGAAACATTTTCTTTTCGTGATAGAGTTAGAGAAGAAGGTTTCATGTAAGAAAACTGCACAGATTTGGGTTTTAGACTTTACTATTTTTGTTGTTGTAATGGCAAACATCCACCACAGAGAGCTTCAAACCATGCCTTAAAAGGCAGTCTAGGTGCCTAACAGAATTTATTGTTATCCACTGATTTAAGATTGTTCTTCACTCAAACAGGGAGATTACATGAGAAGCTTTGGTGGATATTTCTTGCTACGTCTTTCGGAGCATACCAAAAATTCAGTTCAAAAAAGAAATCAGTAAAATCATAATTCTCTGAAATTCATATGGAGTTTACATATGTCAATACTAATTAGTACAATATTGTGACAAGTGATGTATGTGATCTTGATAACGGGTCAAAGGATGTATAAAAAGTATAATAGAGTGGAAAAGAAACTATATTCAAAATTTGACAAGTGATGCATGTGACCTTGATAACCAGTCAAAGGATGTCACAAAAAAATATAATAGTTATAAAAAGAAACTATATTCAAATTTTCAGTAAATCTTGCCTGCAAGAACAGTTGATCATTTGACACAACTGCAGCTGTTAAATGTGCATGCATTCTCTCACACGCGTCCAAGACCATGTTAAGTTTATCCTGACTGTAGTGAGTAACAATCTGCCCAAGATACACATCAGTGTGAGAAAAGCAGTTCTATTTATCAGAAGATTGCTTTGAACATCTCATAACAAAACCAAATTGTTCTTAAGACTATATGTTAGCATTATATGTTCCTAGCTAACTTTCCCCATTTCAAGCTTATTTCCTATTTGGCCTTTATAATTTTTGTAACCAAACAATCAATCAATATAAAGGTATTCTTAAAAAAACTGCAACTTCCAAATCAATGAAACTCTACCAGTGAAAATGTCCAAATGAAACCTAAGTTTAAATTTTAAACTAAAAGGTTACAGCATGAACTTCCTATCATGATTTATCCACAGAGAAAATCATTTTGAACACTAATAGATCATTTACAGCTCTTACTAAACAAAACCTGAATGTAGAATCATCTGTGTGTTATAACTTCTACTTATGCATACCATCTTACTATCAAGTCTATTTAGGATATAAATGACTATCAGGCAATCTTGTAATCCCATCTTGATACTTGAAAAGAATTTCCTATATCTGTAAGTTTGTTTAGAGCTCAAATGCTCAATAGGTCCAAAATTCATGGTTAAATTCCTAAACTAATTCATTTTCAAGAACATGTCATGTAGTGACGGTTTTATTGTCCCCATCCAAATAATAAAGGGGCATTATTTTTCGAATACTATGATGCATGCAGCAAAAGGTGGCTTTTCACATGTCATTGCTTTACCTGGAAAGGGCCAAAAATTTCTTTTGTCACCAGCTCAAATTGTTTCCCTTGAACATCTCATCAATGGGAATAAAAACCGCTGTTGGTTCCATAGCCCCATAGATTTTTGGAATGGAGTGATCCTTTAATGGTTCTCCACCAAAGAGTAACTTCGATCCTGGAATCTGAAGCAGCTTACTAATGTGTTCAAGCATGCTTTCTGTAGTAACCTGCGGATCTTGAAATGTTTCAGATGACAAGAACATGAAGCTCCAAGATAGATTTATCTAATTTAACTGACACGAGAAACATCACAACTAAGACCTCCTTATTACAGCGTAAATAGACTGTTAAGATATCTTGACATAAATACAATATGGAGATATTAAGGATTAACATGCGCGTGCGCGCGAGGTTCATAGGATTTGGAGACATCCTCTCAAACCAATATGTAAGA
The DNA here is from genome assembly GCA_038442645.1 of Agave tequilana. NCBI lineage: Eukaryota > Viridiplantae > Streptophyta > Magnoliopsida > Asparagales > Asparagaceae > Agave > Agave tequilana. Next base: position 25,434 of record JAVJIF010027779.1, read on the forward strand.
TGGTTCATCCAAAATTAGGTAAATTTAAGCATGAGATAACAAACAAAAATCACTAGTATATGTTTTGTAATGTATATCAAACAAAATACAAATGAAATGGTTGTCAACATTTTAACATTTCAATCATGAATAGAAGGGACGAAAGAAACATTCATTAAGATGCCACAATAGTAAAGCTGCTGCTCACTCGTCCACAAGTGCCTCAGGGCATATCCTGAATTTCACAATTCCTATTTAAGTTGGATAACAGAAGAAGTTTTAAAAGAAGGAAATAAAAAACGGGGGAAATATCCTACAGCTAAGAAATGGCCGAGGAAAAGAAGAAGATGCAATGCAATTTACAATGAGGAAAAACATGAAAGTTATAAGAAAAAGAAAATTTTTTTTCCAGTAGAAATTTTAACTAGTGATTCACAGTGTTTAAAATATGCTTAGACAAAGTAAATGCTCTATATCTGAATGCCATTTTTAGTCCAAGACATTTATGAAACCTGCAGAGCACTCATTAATAGATTATTGATGTCTGGGTTATCTATTAAGCTTCTTGACCATATTGTTCATATTCTCAGCTGCTTCACTAAATCATGTATCTACTGCTGAACCATGGGTTCTTTCATCTCTTGGGATTACCCTCACTAATGCATCAATTAATTGGTATCCTATTTAAAGAAACTATACAGGTTTACAAATCATTTCTATGGCTAAAATCATCAGTTGAATTTTATTGTGCGTGGAAAAGTAGCTAAATTTCTATATTTCTACATAGTGAGGTATACTACAAGTAGAGATATCATGCCCTATATTTTTAGTCTGTTCTATGGTTGTTCTACGGTAGGTGTTTTCAAAATATTACAACCGCTGTTCATGGAAATTCTTGGTAAGGAGTATCCAGTGCTCCCTGAGCACTGATGTGGTGCTCAGGGAGAGGAGAGAGACGGAGTTGATTGGGTGGACCTTGGGACCCAATTCAATCTCTATCTCTATCTATCTCCTCTCCCTGAGCACCACGTCACTGTGTTCAAGAGCAAGAGATAATTTCTCCTTGGTAAGATTATCAAGCGGACATTCTGACCTTTTAAGAGTGAGAGCTATACCTTCTCAGTTTACCTAGAAATATTTCTACAAAAAAGCATTCCCAATCTCCTTCTACACTCCCTTTTTATTATATTTCTATCTACATGTATCAAATCAATCAGTTAATCAGGAAATTTGAATATCTAGTTTATAAATATATGCTTTGAAATTTCTGCTGGGAGGAAAAAGAAAAGAAAAATCTACAAATAGGATTTCATCTGACATCTAACCAAAAAAGACTAAATGCACATATAATAACATAATGTAATGCATCCTATGGTAAGAAGAAGGCTACCGCTACTGAGGTGGATAAAAAGTGCAGGGCAACTTACAGTAAGAACAGGGCCTATAGTTAGATCTTCCAGTTTCCTTCTCTCTGCTAGACCTTTCATCATGGAGATGAGTTTACTTGAAGCCCAATTCTGCATTGAAAATTGAAAATTTATAATGGATATTAAAAGGATGATTATATGCATTTGACATGCATCTGAATGGTAATATTGGAAACAAACATAGAACTCTGTCTTATACTACTTATGCCATGCGTAAACATAGTTACAGAAATAAGTAGGTGAAGGCAGCATGTAGATGCTTCTGGAAATTGTAAGATATAAACATGAATCAGTGAGAGACCCATTCATGGGGAAAAGAAACTAACATAAAAACCGCAAATGTAACTTCTCTTCTTATTCATTCATATTAGATTATTAATTCAATTACCATGTCTATTTGAAAACCACTACTGCCTTAGTAGCTATTCAACTACACAAGCATTCATCAAAATCTAATTTAAACTCTATTAATTATTGTCCTCACTGTTTTTTAGAAAATTTTATTGATTTTAATTTTTTTAAGCTGTGGATACTGAAAATTAGATACTTTAAGCCAAAACCACCAAAACTGCCGACGGAACCTAAAAAATCTTCCAGATATTGACACCCAGCTTTCAAACCTTTGATCCTATCTACTGCAGTAGAATCATTTAGTTCAACTGATTTTGCCGACTTTTCAAATGTTGGCTTTAACCCTCCTGCCAGAGGGGAAAAGAAAAGGAAAAAGAAAATATTATGTAGTATTTCAGCACTACTTAGTATGAATGACATGATATTCTAGAGAAACCTCTCTGTGCATACTTTTCTTTGGCATATTACACTTACTAGGATTATATCTAAAAACCTTGGAGCAGAGTGCTTTGGAAGAAAGAAAATATGAGGGTGGAAGAAGATAGTAATGAAAGGATAAACCAGAGAAGCAAACCAGTGAACACAATCGTCAATAATACAAACAATCAATATAAAATATCAACAATCATTCACTAATCTATGATTTCCAAATGCAAATCACCATATTTATAGCCTAGCGCTACAGAGTCCTGATTCACTAAAATTCAAATTACAGATAGCAATCATATTGTAACAAAAGGTAAAGATATAAATAAAACTCTAAACAAAACTTAAACTCCCAAATAAAATAAACCTTAAATCCTATTCTTATCAAATTAAAAGCAACTAAAAGATAAAGATAATCCAAATTTCTAAAGATAATACAAATGAGAACTCCAAGGTGGTTTTGCGGGTCTCAATAGATCATCCATATGTGTGAGTTCGGCATCAACATATCCCATAAACTTAAAATAGTATGTTGTAATTGCCACAACATTATCATTTTGGAATATACAATGCAAAAGGTTAATGATAAGTGCATACCTCATGCATGAATAAAATTGACTGTGCTGAGCATTTTTGACCACTACAAGCATAGGCATCCTGATCGCACACCCATGCTACATAATCAATCTACCATAGGAGAAAAGTAAATGATTAGATTGGTTAATGTAGAGTGCGCCATGTGGTAGAAGCTTAGAAAACGCAAATGCTGGTTAAGTATTTGAATAGAACCTCTTGCACATCTGGACCAAGGATTTTCCAGTCAAAACCTGCATCCTCTAATTTAACCCGCCCATTCAGATTAAGAGCCAGCTTTTCTGCTACTCGTGAACTCCCAGTAAAGAGAGTCATTTGTGGTTTTGCCTGTTAAACAAAGCACAGGTAGCAAGTTAACACCCCCAAAATGATCAAATCAATATTTCTACACCAAATCAAGTCAACTAAAATTGATTATGAACTTTACAGAGCACATAAGGCTGCATTTTTGTTATTCTCTAAAGCTACAATATATTATATATTATTGATGTCACAAAGAATGGCTTCTTAGAGTACAAATGTCCAACAACACCAGTTATACTGATTTGGGTGAAAAATATCCGCCCTAGTCAAATAATAATCTGCGACTAATTAAGGACATCATCGAGTTATATTGAATATGATACAGTGCATGATTATACACTTTTCAAACCCATAATTGATTAGAGAGGGAGGATGAATTATTGAAAGAATATTAACCCACATCGAAGGAAACTATGCCAGCTAGATGTACATTCCCGATCATTTGAACTCATAAAAACTAAGACAACTGCCCCAACATCCTTGATTGAACACAGAGCTCAAAACCACCATCATACAATCAAAATTGGGGCACAGAACTATATCTTTCTGTATGGTTACTGATGGGATGCTGATAGGTGCATTTTGAATTGTTAAACAACAAACATTTGGTCAATAAAAATTCAAGGTATTTTTCTACCTGGGATGATAAAATAAACAATGTACCAACAAGCTGAAATTACATAACCAAGTATGATATGCAAGATATTCTTCCCTAATACAAATCTGTATGTTGATGCAGTCTACTTGTTCTGGCTTGATTTGCATTAATTACTAGTAAGGACTTTTATTTGCATAAAGTACAGATTAGTTTTGTTACAATATGAAATCATCTGGACTTCATTTGTCTTTATATGATTTGCAGTACACATGGTAACAGATAAGGCAGGCTGATAATTTGTATTGGTTACTATATGTAAAAAAGAAAAGAAAACAAAAAAAAAACTCTGGGAGAGAAACTAGACAAAACTTGTACAGCTTTGAAACCAACACAGACAGCAAGAACCTAAGTATGGACTTGGACACTGGAATAGACATAGACATGCAATATGACCATTCCTTATAGGACATGAGACACAATGACATGACACTAAAATATATAAATAATAAAGGAGAGTTCATAAATACGTACAAACATGCATAGCCATGTCCATACATCAAAGAGTCCAGACTCCAGACACGTATTTCTACTAATATAATAACACAATGAGTTACATGCAGACATGTCCATGAATCAAAGAGTCCGACACGTATTTCTACTAATACAATAACATAAAATGACTATAACCTATCAAACATTTTTATCATTTTATGAATTTACAGAAAGAATCGTCATTGGCTCTTTAACTTTCTATAGTGTGGCTCAAATTATCTCTCTCCTTATATAGAAACATATCTAAATTTGATGGTCTTTTTTCACTAATGTATAATCTTTGATATATAAAGATAAAAGTATATAAACATCTCAAACATGTAATGCAAACAAAGATGTTTACGAGAAATGTAGGAAGTGTCCAAGAAGTGTTCAACAAGTGACCTAAAATAAAAAAAAAAAAGAGTAGTATAAAATTGAAGATACATTTGAGAAGTGTGTGTACATGTCCATGTAATGTCGAAGAAGTGTCAATGTCGGCGTGTTTGGCAGAGTTTCATGAAAGAAGTGTCCATGTTACATAGTTTAAAAGCCAATGTTTTCTTCACACGGAATATCAGAAATGGTGGGCCTCTTACAGAAAAGGCATCGTGCTTGTAGTATGTATCAAGCAAAACAAACCTCTAATAATAACTTGTTCATCGTTATACCATCAGAATTGATGAAATCCACATCCTCCTTAGGCAACCCACAATCATGTAGCAGCCGAAGCATCTGTTCCATCACAATGCTTACCTATTGCAACCATGGATAATAAATAATCATAAAGTCGGGAAACATTAAACAAAAACCACACGATGTGAAAATAATATACTGATAACATGGTTAGATCAAATCAAGAAAGTATTGAAACTATAATTGTTTTAATGAAGGACATAATCAAGGAAGAAACTTTTAACTGTTTTTTGTTGAAGTCGGTGATGTTATGTGCAAGAAACAGTAAATTCAGTTGCTAAACCACCTCCTACAGACTCGACAAATCTTTCGTAAAACAGTTTCCAAGTTTACGATATATAAAGATTTTCATTTTAAACTTTGAGAAAAAAAATATTATGTTATGCAAAGTTCAAAATGGAGGGAAAATTAACAATAATACTGATATATATAACTGTCAGTAAATATAGATGACTTGGCATATTTGGGACCATTCATGGATCTCTGTTGCATAATAGAAATTAATCATTGGTCAATAAGAGTATGTTTCTGTTCCAGCAGTTGAGTATGAAGCATATACATCTAGAATGGTCGGCAGCGATTTCTGTAAATATTCTTTAAATAGCATAAAAAATAGTAGCAGCTCCTATTTACTCTTTAAACAGAAATCTTCTTTAAATAGCATAAAACTAGTATTAGCTCATATTTTACTCTTTATCCCTGGAACCTGATTGCCATTTCTAAACAGTAATGAGTACATAAAATATTGCTTTCTCAAGAAAGAGAAAAGTTTATGTTATATATCCTTACTTAACGGTTAATTTACATGCTTCTTTACTTACCTTGCTATCAACTTTGAGAATTGGCTTATTTCCCATATAAAGCGCACCCATCAATTGCAATACGGGGATCTCCAACGGGAAATTGAATGGAGTAATAATTGCAACCTGTCATGTGAGGGTAAAAGGCAAAATATCAACACTCTAGTTTCCCTAGCAATGGGCATGAAGGCAATAAAAACAATTTGCACAAATATATGGCAAAACTATAGTGTGCATTATGATGTAGATTTTAGTTTTGTTAAGAATGAACATTCTTGTATTCATAGCACTCAAAATATACTTCAAAAGTTTTATTCATTTTGCATAATAAATGCCAAATGATCTCTTTCTAACATTTAATCTGATACCACATGATAAGAAATATCTACAAAGAACTCGAGCTAAATTCAAATTTTGATGAATGGAAGGGCAGGTGGCACTTAGATAATAGCATCAACCTTGCATGCCACATTTTGATCGCTTCCTTAAGTTAAACTTTGTTTACTGTTGCATATTACTCATATTGTGCAATATAGAAAGTAAAACTTGTTCCTTCACATTGTCAGGAGAAATGCAGATGAATGACATTTCTTTTTAATCAATCTCTATATCATCATTTAATCAGTTAATGTTATGTTATATGACCGTGGAAGTTTCCTTCTCTACAAAGCGGCACAAACTCTTTTAAAGAACAAGCAAATCGAGATGTCAACCTTTAGGTACTATCAACTCCAAAAGTTCAAGGAAAAGTTCTTTTGCTGACTATTCTTTTTTCTAATCATGCCATCTTATGTGATTCATGCACAAAGTTTTTTTTTTTTAATTTTTGGGTCATCTGCAGCAACATTTCAAATATATTTCATATAAGATGGCCTGTTGGCCATTTATGTTAATAACATACGTTTGGAAGAAGTCAAGATAAGAATTGTTATTTTGCAGCTAAGAGAACTCACATAAGAACAATATTAATACTCTTGGCTAAATAGCGTGCTTTTTGCATATAAAAAGTTCATCTGGATTCTGGTTATATAGCTACAGAAACCAAAATTATTCTCAAACCAATCAAGTTCACTACTAGACCATATTAAGTATTTTGACATATGCTATTTACTATGTGGTTTAAAGACTCAGCCAACCCAGTCTACCCAGACCATATCCCCTGAAACAGTTCATGTATTGCTAAGCAGAAGAGAACCTACTTGCACCTAAGCTAATAATATCACATGTTAGATGAAGATGACACCTCATCTTTTGAGACAACCCGGAAAATGCATGAGGCAATTGATGTATCATATTATTCATACCTATTAATAGGTGCTTTATTGTTTTCAACCATATTGAGTTGGGATTTGCGAAGCTTTGGAACCCACCTGAAACCCAACGGTCAAGTTTTATATTTTTGTAATACCTGCCTCACCTGAATCCAATAAAGCCAAAGCCATACCCACACACGAACCCATCCAAAATCAGCCGACATTCATATATTTAGTAACTAGTTATCAAGTGCATCGACACTTGATAGGATGCACTTTAGCATTTTTGTCCTCAAGAAACTAACCTACTTCAACAAAAAATGCATGATTTAAAAAATCGCTCGATGCCCATATATACAATCGATGATATGGCTGATGCGACTGAAACAATACTTGTATTGCCAATACGACAGGGAGGAATCAGCCGATTATTGCTGATATTGCCAATTTTCCACCAAAAAACCTATGGTTGGTGTTGATATCGATCCTGAGATTTCCAACATTGAAAAAATTTAAGCAATAAGATTGAGGCATCTCTAAGTCACTTGAATTTCATTATTCATGATGATAATGCCTTTTTTGGGGGTCAGAGATGGTAATGGTCTTTGCATACTAATAAACCATTAGATTTTGGACACAATTATAAATTAACTTTGAAAAATGCTACTTAACCCACACATCCAACCCAACCCCTCCAAAATAGAAGACTCAACCCAAAGGCCAGACTTGCCTGAAACCTGACAGACGAGTTTATTTCCTCTCAAAAACCTGACTGATATTTTAGACTCAAGTTCAAAAGTTCTCAGGAAACATGCTGGAACTGGCCTGTTGACACCCCTACATATAATATTTTATCCTTATACGAAGCCTACGTTACAGAGACACCAACACGAGAGAAGGATGCAATAAGACTCGTACGCATACAAGTAAAATTTTAAAAGACCTAAGATACAGATATGTCATGGACACCACAATAAAATAATATTGCATATATAATAAACATATAATATGGTATAACCTCAAGGTCATAACAATAAATCATATGAATGAAATTTTACATAAACTCTAAATCCCTAATTATATTTAACCATGAAAAATAAACACCTCCAGCTCAAATCTCCTTCAAGCTGGTTCCGTGCCAGACACGCGTAGGAGATGCATTTGCCAAATATGTTACATGTATCAATGCAAATATATGTAGGACGTGAATAAACCGTCTAACGGGTGTCGATGCAACATAATATGAAACTAACTAGTTTATGGGCTGAAAAAGTAAGCCTTACAGGACCGTACGGCCAGCGATAGCCATGACTCTGCTGCCCAAGGTGGTTACCGGGTACTACAAACGACCGTGCAAGGAAGCGAACCTGACAGATCAGCGAGGGAAATAATAAGAATTGTGAGATGTAACAATAGACAAGTTCAACAAACAAATATATACTAGACTTAGATTTAAAGCTTGAACTCTTAAACAATAAACAGCCAAACTGAAAGTGAACACATGGTTCATAAAGAACTCAACTTAGTGCAAAGTGTAATTGAAACATATACTTGGCCACATCTACAAAGACCAAACTCTCATATGATTGAAGTTCATGCATTCTAGGTGTACCTGGTCTCCAGAAAAATTTTCCAAGAATTTTTGGGTAACTTGGACTTCAGCAAGAGCTTGTGTGTAACTCTTTGGAGAAACTCTCTGAATAAGCCTTGAGAAGAAATTTGCAACCTAATATTGTGCATAAGATTAAGTATTATGATATAAGTACATAAAAAAATGGTGATAAACAGATACTTTGATCAGGCATATTTCTTAGCAAAAGTAGGCTAAAATGTCGCTCCTATCATTTGAAAATGGTGAAAAAATTAAAATTTCCTTCTCTGCAAGTACGGTACCTCAGGTTGCGCAAGCATATGAGCAGCTTTTGCAGATATTTCTCCAAACATAAGATATCTGTAACATGTTATTTTTTAAAAGACGGATTACGAATTGTGCAGAAATTATGCAGAAACCAACAAGAACATCCAAACCAATAAAATAAGAAGATGAACTGTTTTTTAAATTCCAATCAGAACAGTTAATGGTACAAATAAAATGATGGATTGTAGAAGTTGATATTTGAGAGGCAAGTTACAAAGAGAAGTAACGATAGGTGGAACAAATGGTCAAATGACCATATTAGTAGCATGGTCTAATTGACTGAGCAAATATGATGAGAGAACTGTAAGAATTGCAAGTACTCTTTTCCTACATTTTCCCATCCAATTACAGAGTGCAACTCATATGGTCATTTGACTATACAGTCGAACAAGCATCTCCCCATATAAAATTGATCCCCAAATAGTCTAAGAATGAAAATGCAACATCAAGATGAACATGTAAAGACAAAAGAAGATCAACAATACTACCTGGTAGATTAAAAAAGAAAAGAGAAAATCACACATACAATAGAAAAAGGTAAAAGCAAGTTTATATATGTTTCAGAATTTCTATAAAAACATTTTTTTCATGAGACTGTTCAGTGTGTAAACTCCAATTTCTATAGGAGAAATCCAATTCCACACCAAATTCTTTGTTTTAGATTTTTATGTATTGCAATCAAACTTTATTGTGTCGGTTTCCAGTTTTGATGGTCTATAGAGATTTTACATCCAGCTATCCAACTATTCCTCTGTGCACGCATGTTTGTGTGCATGTGCGCAATGAGCGTATAGAGGAATGCCTTTCAAAATGATAGAAATTTAAGTATACTATCCTTCTAAGCTCTTATATTGATGGTTTTTACAGGAATAAAGAGAATGAAACCTTTCTGGAGCTCTGAGTGGGTTATGTAGCCCATATTTTGGGCACTTAGACAAGCTCTCCACGAATGGCTGCAGATAAGAATGACAATGATTAGAATCTCCAAAATGTAGAGTGAACATAAATTATAATTTTGAAGACAATAAGTCAAGGGACGCCTACAAAATAAATAAAAAAATGAAACTGAAATTCAATCTCATCATCTGGATTGAGTTAATTTGACTAGCTAGGAAACAACTTGCATGCATGTTGTATACCTTTATCTCTACTTCCTGGACTTCTGCAACATTGATGAATGGGTCACCATTCAAGGGATCAAGTATTGAGTTCCGTGTAGAAGATGCCTTCCACTCACCCTGCACTGAACATAATCAACATCAGATTCTTGTTCCAAGCTATCTTATAAGGAGATCAACCAAAAAGAAAGACAAAAATTTCTAAGTTCTCACCATCGTATATCACAAAATAGTTTGGAGAGGGCAATGGTTGAGTGTCCCAATCCAAGTGAAGAACATATAATTCACAGAGTAGTCAAACAAATATTTTACAGCTGATATCAACTCCAAGTAACTTTATAAAGAAAGCTCCCCAATGGTGTAGCTTTGGCCCAGGAGTGTGTAAATCAGGTGCTCAATGGGGCGGCTATCTGTAATAACTTTCTAAGATATAATCCAGTTTATTACCAGATAAATCCCCCTCAATAACTAAAAGGATCATATTCATAATGTCTATATCATATTCCATATAGCTCTAGCACTTTAATTAAGTTTCCCCCCACTTCATGTGGAAAAGCATCAATCTCCAAATATTTACTATGCGCCAAATCTTTCGATCTCCAAGTTAACATCCCTCATTTCTTTTTCTCATTCTGAACCAGATAGTGCCAACCAAAGACAGTAAAATCAACATATTATCCTAGCTTTATCGCAAAATAGACAAAGATATGATACTATCTCAGCATATCCCAGGAGCAATGCACGAGATGCTTCATATACCTTGATCACGCTGGTGTCAAACAATCGTGGCACTGCAAAAGCACATTTCCACTCCATTGTTTTGGTTAGGTCTAATGGCATAGTCCAATCCGTGCTCCTTTCCCGTTTATTCTTGTCATATAACATGTATTTCAACCTCATTCTCTTCATTTGAAATTAATTAGATGATATTGGAAAATAGGGCACTCAATTGGATCATGAGAAAGTTCCTAAGATAAATTATTGAAGCGCACAGAAAAGCAAAACTGTATAACTGTGCATTTGTGGCGTATCATATAGTGAGAGTGATTGGAAAACAACTATTGCAATCATCAATTGCTACTGGTTTCTTTTATCCAAACACACTTTATGCTAGGTTATATGGTAACCTATCTTACCATAATGATTACATGGGCAATGCCAATTTCATAGCCAAGCCCTCTGGTTAAACCACAAAAGCTTTCATATTACATAATACATACATTGAAGAAATAATTTTAATAATTCAGATTTCTAAAAGGTTTATGACTATGGGGTTTTGGATATGAGGAGTCTTCATAGATGCATGTCAGTCAGAGTGTACATAACAGTACATAATATAGTAGTATTGTAGTAGCTTACCCAAGTTCTGCACTTCTGCAGGTTGTGAGCCCGAAATCTCTTCAGCACCTACGGTAGCAAATGCTGGTGAGTGTATGGATCTGTGCACAATACAACATTAGAGTCAAATAATGATGCACCAACAGAAAGCAAGTTCTTTAGAGAATGCTTGCAAGATAAATTCTGGTATAGTATATTAATAAGTGTTACTTATAATATATGGAACCTATTTACAGAAAACTAATGATAAAAAAAATTGAACATTATCAAATTACAGAGCCTTAATGATTTGTCAATACTTTGCAACTGATTGTGGAGGCTCAAATATGTATCTCGACACACACAGTAGCAGTTCAACAGTTGCAACTTTGCTGTTTGGAGGTATTCTTTTCCTACAATTCTTCTAAGGTTATCAGGTCACCTAGATTCTAACTTAGTGTACTGCATTTCATTTGGGCAAGTTCAAGCTAGCCAGTGCATTGCACTCTAAAGTTTGAGAAAATTAGTCTCACCAAAATAGTTTCAAAACGCCATTAATCCACTTTTTAGGTATATAATTTATCAAAAGACATTGATGAGTTTACTCCACCTTACCTTCATATAAGGTCAGCATTACAATGTAGTACAATTGCTCAAAATTGATCACATGGAATCATGAAATCAATCAAACCATACTCATCAAAAAGCATCAAGACAGAATTATCAACAAGACCAATCTGACAAATAATCCTCTAATTTTAAGTTCAACCTAAACAGCCCATTGCACGCTTGGTTTTTGAGAAAATTAGCATACTTATTCTAACAGGACCTCTATAATTATCAAAACACACGGATTGAGTTCTCTTCATCAAGCAAGCATAAGCATCACAAAGCAATACAATCATGAGATTCAAAATCGAGTCATACTCATCCAAAAAGCAATAAAACAAAATTATCAACAAGACCCACCAACGAATCATCCTCAAAATTTTAACAGACCCATCAGCAAACAAAACAAATCAACAAAAGTGGCCATTTGAGGAGTTGGATAAAACAAATGCATAACAAAGTACAGACACCCAGATTCAAAGTACAGTACCTTGAATGATTGAAACAGCCCAGAGCAGCCCTTATCCCTCTGCGGGAACTGAACCTGATCATGGTACAAGTGAGGGTGACGAGATTGGAGCTGAGCTGATCAGTGAACAAGAGGGAAAAAAAGAAGAAAAAGGAGGGGGCGGCTGATGAGCACTGAGCACTGTTATCAGTATAAATATAGTTTCTGGCCCCGCAAATCTATTGGGCCTAACATGGGGAAACTGAGCCCATCAGAGTAGGGCCAAGGTCCATTTGCAAGTCCTCTACCAAAACAAATGTGCTAGAGGTCAAATGTTTCATTGCACATTGATAGATAACATTTGAGTTGATTGTTTCTGCAAAAATAAAAACATAAAGAATATACTTGTGTACCACTATCGGCAATGGAAAATCAATCAATAAGTCACCACCAAGCGATGGAAAAGAAGGTGGGAAAGAGAGGGAGGAGGAGAAGGAAGGAGGAGGAGGAGGAGATGAGAGAGGAAGAAGAAGACGGACGGACGAAAGTTTCTATATAAGTCATGGGGAAAGCCTCCCTTTGATCGGTTTGGTAAAAAAAATTGACTATTAATAAACCCTTGACCAAATAAAAACTGGAATTATCAGTGCTTAATAATGACAATAAGGAACGAAAAAGTTGTATTAAAAGAAAATTGATTGGTAAAAAATAACTGCAAATTTATAATTTTATATATATTCAAATTATTTTTTTATTTATATATACACACAGAGAAAGTATCATATAATATTAATAAAGTATAATCATTTTTCGTATTTTTTCGCCTCTTCCTAAATTAAAAAAAATTGTTCGATAACTGAAATAAAAAGGAAATGACTAGCCAAAAATAATATTCAAATATTTCTTTTCGAGAAATAAACATAAAAAATATATAAAAGCGTATTTAAAACAGGTTAAAAATTCTTTCTACAAAATCACTCGTGTTTTTTTTGCTTGTCTTCCTTTCTAAACGGAATATCGCAAGCATATACTTCAAAATGTGTAAGATTAATTAATCTTTTATTTTTTCTACAATTGTAAAAAGTCAGATTTGTTGGGGAGTTACATGGGCCTTCATGGGGAATACGATGGAGTCTTAAATAGAGCTGAGGGCCCATCTGACTCAAAAAACTTTGTGAGATTTGGATCGAACAAATAGTCTCACATCGGCTAGACGTGGGGATAGTCTTGGGAATATAAGGATTTGGGCACTCCACCTAAAAGGCTAGTGTTTTGGGATGGTGTCTGAAGTCCTTCAAGTTGTATCAGAGTCGTCCACACGACTTAGTCGTGGTGTGTGGGTGATGACCCCAATGGCGCAAAGGCGCAAAAGGCCTACCCACCCACCACTGGGCGCAAAAAGGCGCAATAGGCCCATGTAAAAGCTAATGTGTCCCCACCCCACCGGGCGCAAAAAGGCGCAATAGGCCCCTGTGAAGTTAATGTTGCTACGCGGTGTAGAGGGCGTACCGTAGCCTCACGCAGTGAAGAATTGGCTCTCGATGGTGGCGCAAAAAGATGCAATAGGCCCCTGTGAAGTTAATGTTGCCCACGCGGTGTAGAAGGCGTACCGTAGCCTCAGTAGAGACTCACTTCTATTTAAGTTTATCATTTTTCTATTTCACTTTCTATTGTGAACTATATTCGCACATGATACTCAACAAATACCAATTGTTGGGGAATAAGAATCCCACCAATGATCTCAAGTCGGGTATTAGATCGACAACCTCGAGCACACAAACAGAAATCATACACAAGAAGAAGAAACATCAGATTTCATGATTCGGCCCTCCAATGTCGGTTGACATGAGGTAGAAATATGAAAACTATTATGAAAGAGAAATCATACATGTTTTACAAGAGAACCTACTATCTCCCACATCACTATCTCTCTCATCCTGTCTCACATATTTTCAAAGACCTCGTCTCTCATCCCACATCAGAGGTGTACATGTAGTGCTACAAGAAAATTCTAACACTACCCCTGTTCAATAATAGCCCACATCACTAAATAATTCCGACCCAAAGACCCATTCGTCACAAAGCCCGCCTAGATGTTAATCAGGACGCGAGACATGATGAAGGAGCAAATGAAGAGTTCAAAAACATGACCGACGCGAAAATTCTAGAGCTGGTTGCTTGGGTGCCCAGGACGGGCATCACACGCTCGATCCAAGCACCGGCCGAGCGAACAAAGAGATTGTGAGAGATGATTTGTTGCATCGATATTATTCTAGGGTTTTATGTAATCGTAAAGATTTGGATTGCTTGCAAGTCCAATTTATCCATTGTGTGCTAAATGTCATCTAATAAATTTGTGTTGTTTCTCATCTTATGAGAGTGGCTTCTTTTTACATATTTGATTTATTTTTTTTGGGTTTTTTAATGTTATAAATGGGCAAGAAAATAAGTTGATAAGAAAAAAGGGCTATAAATGAATTAGTATAGGCCCCACTTGAAGTCAGCCACAAAGTTTTGTTTTATAATCTTAATTATTATCCCACAACTCATCCCACCAAAGCTAACTTTTTGGGGTCGCGTTGACTCGTGATTTCATTAATATTCTCTTGATCAAAAACTATCTACCAGCTAGAAAAGAGCCAGATGTTTGCAGGCCCAATAAATGAATGCTTATTTTAGCATATCAACTTTTTTAGCTCCTCTAAACTCATTAGCTTATTAGCATATATTGGTCTTTGCGTGATTTGCATCAGGGGCTGTTTGGCTCACGGAAAGCAGACTCACGAAAATGCGGATGGCCTTACGGTGTCAGTTTTTTGACGTTTTTCCGCTCATACTTTTTTTTACTATTCATGCAATTTGCTGAGTTGAAAATGGACCACCCCACCAGTTTTCAGATAAACAAACAGTCTAGGGGAAGGGGAATGCGGTGGGACCCACATTGTCACGAAGCAAAAAAAACGTAATTTTCCGCGATTTTCGGAGCAAGAACCTTAATAATTTAGTTAGACGGTTTCGGATCAGACACGAGCCAACAATTTATATCGTATCCGTATTGTATGCTAGTGAGATATCAGAGTCTTGATTGCCTGTGATTTCTTTGTACCACTTTTATTTCTTGTATCACTTTTAACAACATTCTAAATCTTCTTGTCAAATTAACATCTTTGTTGTAACTGTAAAGGAAGAGGTAGGGTATAGATACTTCATGTCATGTTTCAATATTTTGTTTTCCACCGACTTTTAATTGCACTTACTTAATACAAAAACTGATGTACAAAATACAGTTATCAATATTTTATGAGAATAGAGAAATCAATGTTGATAAATAAACCACAAAAAGCGTGTGAAATAGTTCAACAGGTCCTTAAAATCGCAAAAATTTATATCTAATAACTGGAAAGTCTTTTGAGACTAAAATTGCAATAATCACGTTTACGATGGATAAATATGCATTTAAGAAAAGCAACCCATTACGTCATCAAGTGGCCCGGACAGGATTGGTGCCCGCCGCTCGCTCATAAAAAATGTTGTCTCTTTGTTTGAAGATTTTTTTTTAAAAAAAAACCAATTTTAATAAATAATTTTAAACATCGAAACTTTTCAAAAAGTTATTTAAAAATTGATGTCAGTCACATCGGATGTAGGGCGTTTTGTCCTCCGCACTGACGGGGTCAGGCCCCACTAATATGAATGGAATCTAAGTCACCAATGTGATAAGTAAGAATATTCACTATTCTCTTGTAAGATTTAATGATAATAACTTTCTTTCATCTTATTTCTTTGTCTGAGTAGAAAAAAAGATGAAAAAATTCAAATTCTTTTATCTGAGGCTGCCAATTCTGAATAGTAAAAGTAAAAAAAATATATAAAAACTTTATTGTTGGCAACTCCGTACAAAAACTAAATTAAAAAAAAAAATTCTTTGTATCAATCCTAAACAAAAGAACTAGACAATAAAAGAAATATAGGCTTTTAGGCGAGAAAAAAACCGCTCCGTCAACGAATGCGGGTGCCACGCAATTGGTTTTTGGAAATACTTTAATGGGGACCAATTTTAGATTTTTTTTATTAGTTTTTTTTTTTTGAAAATGTGCCCTTCTTATTTTGAAATGCTTTGCTGGCGCCTCTGCAGATAGAGAGAGAAAGGGGGAGAGAGAACCGAGGAAGCCTCGAGAGCGACGACGATCCCCCCGCACCTCTGGCCCAAATTTTCAAATAACCCTTCGATTTTGCTCTAATTTCGCTTCGTTCTGCTCCGATCGGCTCGGCCATGGCGATGCGAAGGCGGACGCTGCTTAAGGTCATCGTTCTCGGTGACAGTGGGTGAGAGATTTATCTTCTCCTCAGATTTAGATCGCGTTGAGTTCTATATTTATTTATTTATTTATATTTTTTTGTGGTGGATCTTGGCCGAGTTGTTGAATCTATGTTTGGTTGTTCCTTTGCAGAGTGGGGAAGACGTCGCTGATGAATCAGTATCCTTGGAGGATTCCTTGATTTTGTTAGGGTTTTGAATCCTTTGCTTGATCCGTGAGAGATTTAATTTGAGGCATTGTGCATGATTTGGAGATTTACATTTCTTTCTAAAATTTGGTTGTTTGTGTGGCGTTATTTGTTAGCAATTGGCAATCAGATTTTGTGCATGTTTGGTTATCTGTAAAAATTTCAGCAAATGTCATGCGTATTTCAGGCAATGGTGGATGGTATAGGGTCCTGAATTCATTTCTATGCCTTGTAAGTTTGGAGTTGCTATTGAATTGGTTAGGGTTTTGCTTTCTTTTTAAGTGATTGCTAGTTTGGGGTACTTTTGAAAGCCTATGAAAGAATTCAGCTGTCAATTTTGTTGTTTATAGTAATATATTATTAGGAATATCTACTTTGTATTGCAAATATTTATTTTTTATACTTTTTAACTGTCATCTTGGGAGGTTAGAGTAACTACTGGGTATTAATGATTTTAGCTGGCTCTTGATTGCTTATCATAATTTGAATTATATATTTACCATTTGCATGTGTAGTCTATAATTATCGTGTAACTTACTTCTCTAAATTTCTATTAAATCTGTTGCACTATTTTTTTTTCCTTCTGAATTATGATCACATTTTGCATTCCGTGTCTGGACAATTTATACTCCATTTCAGTCTTCCTGAAATTTAATTAGATATGTACACAAGAAATTCAGTCAACAGTACACAAACTACCATAGGTGCTGATTTTGTCACCAAAGAACTTCAGATTGATGATAGACTTGTGACTTTGCAAGTAAGTTGTCATTCTATCTTCGGTAGTCTTTCTTGGCAACGAATATGGGTTTAAACTTTGTGTTATTGTGTTGTAGATTTGGGATACAGCGGGCCAAGAAAGATTTCAAGCCTGGGAGTGGCCTTTTATAGAGGGGCAGATTGCTGTGTTCTCGTGTATGATGTGAACTATCTCAAGTCTTTTGACACTCTCGACAACTGGCATGATGAGTTCCTTAAACAGGTAGGTAGAACTCACCCTTCATTTCATTTGGATAACTCTCTTGAACTACAAGTGTCGTTGTACTGTTATACCTTCTGTTGACGCTCTTGGATTATCCACCATGTCACATTAAATAAAATTAATCATCTGTTCCTTATAAGTATGTTATTTTGAACCATTGGAACATGTTTATAGATCAGCAATTTTTTTTTCTAGAAATTATCAATCAGTATGGTTCATACGTATATTTTAAAGTGGAAAACATGATGGATGATAGTAATTATTATTATGGACTTCTATATGTGAACCAACGACATAATATTTTAATGCATTTGTTCCCTAAAAGTTTATTGAAGAAATTAGTTCATGAGAATGCCAAGTTAGGAGTTCATTTTTTTATCAAGAAACAGTCCTGGGCAAGGTTTTATGGCTATTTGTTGTTGTTACTGTGATATGTTTTCCTTCTGGAGAGAGGTGTAATATATTATGTTGTGATTTGTTGATTGAAACAAATATGCATTGTGGACAATGTCTTGTAAAAACACTTGGTGGATATACGTGCCCAGAGATGCATTGTCAACTAATCAAAGCAACTTGAAGGCTGACTGCCTAGGATACCACCCATGCCACTTTCACAACATTGTCCATGAATGCATGTGTATATGCACGTTTATAGGCGGGATTATGTGTGTTGTCTTGTGTGTAATTAAGGAGCGAGCAGGATTAGGGCCCCGAGCCTTGTTTTCATGCCTTAAAATGCACATATAAATAAAATCATCATATTTAGGCACTTCCAAGCCTTGAAGTTCATAATGATACTATTTTGGTCATCTGTTTGGGATGCGATGATCAATGGAAAAGAGACTTCCGTATCATTTAATTTTTCACTTCTAGGCTTGGAAATGTGTATTTCAAGTCTGATGGAGTGGTTATCAATTCAGACATTCTACCCTTGTGTTTGGACTTTAGGTAACTGCTGGACACTCTGCTTTCCTCTGCTTAACTGAACGGTTATTGTCATCTTATTAATTTATGTACCATAATGTTCTTATGAAGAGTGAATTTTAAGTATGACATGGGTGAAATTGTAAACTCGTGTTCATTTATGATTATCATAATTGTTCAACATTATGGCCTTATGGAGGGTGTCTCTCCTATAATATTGGTTAACTTATCAAGCTCAACTAGTGTTTGAAGGCTTCCGGTATACCGACCAATATATTGGTGGTATACCGCTACCCGTGCGGTACTGGTAGTAGTTTGGATGAAAATATCACCCGGACCAATACCTGTCATTGTTACAAAGCGGCTCATTGTGAACCGTGTGGATCATTCAATGTCCACGTGTTAGTCTAGTGTGATAATTTCTTCAACAACAGTTGTGTCTTGTATGACTAAAATTTCTCCAGTGTGTGTTGTGTTATAGTTTTATCTGAGATAACCAACCTAAATGGTCATGTGGGTTCTGCCAAAGCACTAAAAGAACAACATACCAAGGGAATATACACATTGTCAGCTGGAATGTGATTTAATTATACTGTATATACTGAGTTAATATCATACTATAGTATGGTTCAAGAGTAATCTTTTTTTAATTATGATGATCTAAGAAATGACAGTGGAGTATCATATTCTTTAGTTACTTTTGAGAAAATAATATGCCATTTTTACTTTGTTTTAACTTCTATTTCATTATTTTTTAGTTTCATTTTCCTCCCACCGAACCACACACACACAACACCAGCAGCACCAGTTAACATTCACAGTTTGCATGTTGTTACTTGTGGTTCCTTATCTGATGCATGCCATTTGACGCTTGCTGTTTACATTTTATGCAATTCCAGGCTAACCCATCAAATCCAAGACATTTCCATTTATTCTGCTTGGAACAAGGTCGATGTAGACGGTGGGAATAGCAGAGTGGTAAGGGATCAGCTGTGAGCTTATTATATTAGTTTATCTTAGTTGGAATGACTTAGTTTTTCTTGCCACATAGGTTTCTGAGAAGAAAGCAAAAGAGTGGTGTGCTTCCAGGGGTAACATACCTTACTTTGAAACTTCAGCGAAAGAGGATTACAATGTTGATGTGGCCTTCCAGTGTGTTGCAAAACTTGCATTGGAGAATTACAGAGATCAAGATATGTAAGTAGCTAGTTCTGGCTCTTTTATTCCTTTTCTTTCTTCACTGTCAACAACATTTATGATGTCTATTTCATGAGTTTAGATTTCTATTTGATGGCATAATCCATATTCATTTCCTTTTCGGTTAGTTTTGCGATAATTTTAAACATTGAGTAGCTGTATGCTAGTGACTTTGGTAAATTACCATTTCTCATGAATATGACGAGATGAGTGTAGCTGGATGCTGCCTGCCTGCTGCATTTTTCAAAAGAAAGAAATTATGGGCCCCACTGTCATTTAAATCCTTTATAACTCCACACCTATCCAAAACTGTATATTCTCATGGTTGAATTCCGTGCATGTGGACGTGCCAAAAACTAGTTTTCTCATCATTTATAATGTTTTCTTATTATGTTGGCTCCTGGCATTTCCAGTTTGCTTGTGGACTATCTAAATGATTTGCATTAATAGATATATACTTATATCTGCATATAATTCTTATTAGTTAACTAAATTTAGTTTATGGACCATGCACCATTTGTTGTTTCCCTAGTTTCTATACAAAGGAGTTGTTTGAGATATCTGTAAAACATATCATGGGGAAGAATGACGTGCATACATACTATGTAAATGGGCTTCACACTCCTAGTATTCTCCATCGTGAAATTTCATTCTTCGTATACTGTGGTATGTGCTTCTGAGCAATTGTCAAGTTGGTACATTACATTGTATTCACCACCACATATCTTTTATGGAGGGAGTTATCTTTAACGTTCCTTCCTGAAATGTCCATTATTACCCCATGATGGCTTTCGACAGCATTCAGTAGAAAGGAAGTTTTTTGCACATGGGTTATCAATTGACACTGGTTGGAATCTTTGGCCTGTAAGGCTTCATCGATCAGTAATGCTTCTGAAGAGTGGCATATTAATGCATTCATACCTTCTAATTACACTCCTTGGTTACTTTTTTCCTTTTCTTTTTCTTTGTTCTTTTTTTCAGAACTTATTGATCAGTTAAGAATTAATTCTAAACTTTAGGAAAAATTCAGGACAATTACCTTTTCGAGTTGCATGGTATGACTTATTTGGAGAGATTGAAAACAACTCATGCTTTAAGTGACATGCTTCTGTCTTCTTTTTCGTGCTTCTCATGCAATATCCTTTGATCTGCAGATATTTCCAGAACATTCCTGAACCTGCTCCTGAAGCAGAGCAGTCAAAGAGAGGATGTGCCTGTTAGGACAACCTACTGAACAGTCCTACTGTATACGATGTCTTTCCTGGTCATCTATCTATTGATGCTGAAAATTGTAATTTTATTTTTTTTTCCCCCTTCCATTCATGATCTTGGCCATTTTTTTCCACCAATGTTTTGTCATATGACTCATGTACACTAAGTTCTTGCATTGAGATCATGATTTGAATACAGTGTACCTATTGTAATATAGCTGGCTAATTTTGCTAGCGACTGATCTGTAGAGAAGAGAAGAAAACCAAAGCATAATTCATGTGAAGGACCTCATGTACTTCTTGGATGGAATACTTGGTGCTGATGAGGATATGGATTTGGTCGCCGATGATAGTCACCCCTGGGCCATAATATGTGCATCAGTGAAACAGTTGATATTTGCTTAGTTTTCAACTTCTGTTTCCATATTGTATGAAAGGTCATATAATTTTGTATTTAGCCCAGTTCTTGTACTATAAACTAAAAGCCCTGTCAAAGTTCTAGGGGGGTGTTTCTTTCTAGGTGGCATGCATCTTCTCTGAGGGTTCATCCTTCGCAATCCACTGATGTGATGTTCCATTGCCGCAATAGATATATTTGACTTTGATGTGATGCCCTTTCTTTGTTAATGCAACATGTGTTGTCGTCTCAGCCATTTGATATCGATCCAATCATGGAGGGATCTGTTGTTTTTGATTCTGGAAAACTAATCCTTCTCTCTTCTGTATTATCAGGTTGAAGATTCTTGTGGTTTTCTTCAAAGGCCAAGTCAGTGGAGAGGACACTGGTAAGTTTCCTTGTTCCTTTCTTATACTCAGCACGTGTTCAAATGTATGGACCTTCGCTTGTTATTACTGTAAGCAACTTCTAGAAGAAAGAAACACAGGAAGAAGTAATACTATCTACTTGTATTTTGGGTATGAAACAGTATGCATACTGTTTTATAATCCAAGGTTTGGTATTTCATCTTCAAGGCTTGTGCTACAAAACAAGCAGCCTAATCATTTTTATTGAGGTCCCATCACTGTAGACTGTAGTGTTCCTGAAGGTTGGAAGTCTAGTTTAGCTCCTGGAGAACTGACTTTACTGCTACTCCTTTCATTCATTCATTCATTCATAATTGAGATTTGCGAAAACATTATTTTTCCTGTTTTCACTAATAACTACTGTATGTTTCAGACTATTTACTAGAGCTGATGCATACTATTTCCCCATGTTGTCGCCATTCGTGGTTTGAGCTTTGTCATGTAATTTTCAGGCGACAAGAACGTGTGAGTCATCAAATGCTGCTAACTCGAGTTTATGAAAGAATGTATTTCATCTTTAAGGCTTTGCATCTGTATGTGCATATGACCCGAAAGGGAACTTGTATAAGAGTCATGGTCTGTACATATTTAACTTTTTTTTTTTCTTTTTATATGGATACGCACGATTATTGAATGAAAGGAACTTGAGAAGAGTCGGTAAATTTGTAGTAAAAATAGAGTATACACATTTATTTATTAAGGAGAAAATAACGAGACCAAATACAAAAAGTAGAGGAGAAACATTCTACGATGCTGAGTACTTCTCTGTAACAAAACCAGGAACACATCATTACAGAAAATAGAGGGGAAAACAAAAATTCAAGTTACACTATGGAAAGAAGCCAGGTCCAAAGAATTGTCACCTCCTTAGGCTGAATTGGTAAATATAATTGTATGTAATTAAAAATGCCACAAGATCTTCTAAGCTTACCCAATCTCATCTAATATAATGGAAAGATTTTTCTCCTCTGGGTGTGGTCCAACTTAAACTTATTCATTACAAAAGTGTGTGGTTATTATCTGATCACATCGTCGAATACAAACCGTCCGATCAGAATCCAACGGCTGTAGACAAGCACAATCAGCAACAATGGGCCCAGGAGAGACTCTGAAGCCCTTGGTCCATTCCAAAATTCGAATCAGTTCAAAATATTAAAAGCCTTACCTACACAGAAACTTCCTCCTACAGTTAAAAGAGGAAGCTCAGCAGGAAGCAGTCAGTTATCAGAACAAAATCTCTCTACCTTGTCAAAGAGCCTACTACTGTATATTATCAATAAATAAACACATCATTTTCCAACAACTCATATATAAGTAGCTGCCATAGATTTAGTATAGATCCATGGCGGCAGTTTATCATTACACTAGTATCACTGCCAGTGATATCACCATGGCTGATTTCCCCTTCAACAAGCCGTCGCCCTTCGATCTTTCGGACTGCGTTTGTTGGATGGAAGGCCCTGTCGAGTGTCCGCCGATGCCCGCTTCGACAGGCCAATTACCGACCGTTGGTAACACCGGCAGCGCACGCAGTGCAAGCTATGTTGATAGTGGTAGTAGCAGTTGTGGTGGCCGCAGCAGCAGCAATAGAAGCACAAGGCAAGTAAATCGAGTTTTTGTAATCGCTATATCATGTACGCTTCTTTTGCTGCGTGACATGTGTGCGCGTTATCGTGGAATGCAGGACAGTCGCGTCAGAGCGAAGAAGTGCGGAAGTGGGGCATCGGGTTGCGTTTAGGACGAAGTCCGAGGTGGAGGTCATGGATGATGGGTTCAGGTGGAGGAAGTACGGCAAGAAGTCAGTCAAGAACAGCCCAAATCCAAGGTACAACAAAAATTACATATACTTTTTTGTGGGGTACATTGTTCAAATTTACAAATTCCAAGTATGAAAGTCTATAAGTTTTGCGTATCTGCGTATCCGTGTGAATAATATAACCAAAATCAGGAACTATTATCGGTGCTCGACCGAGGGCTGCTCAGTGAAGAAGAGAGTTGAAAGAGACTCCAAAGAACCGAGCTATGTGATCACCACCTACGAAGGGATCCATAACCACACTAGCCCGGACGCCGTCTACTACGCGACTCGAGACAGCGAGTCGGGCTGGTTTGTCGTCTCCGGTTGCCGTCGGATCCCTTGAAGTCCGTGCTCACTCGCATTTCTGATCAGAACAGATTCGCAATGCGTTTGAGCCTTCGCCGGCGTACGTAGCCCTTTTGAATAGTGTGCAGGTTTCTCTATCCCTTTTGAATGTACCTGTGTTCTCTACTCCTCTTAAATAGATAGTGAAACTTGTTTTGGAAGGGCAACGGTTTTTATCTTTCTCATGATGTTGAATTTGAGCCTGCTTGTATTTTGGGTGTGAAAAAGTATGCAAAATGTTTTTAAATGTAAAGTTGATATTTCATCTAAGTTTGCTGCAAACAAAAAGGTAATGGAGAAAGGGAGAATAACAAGTTAAGGGGCTGGGGTTGGCTCCTTTGCGCGAAAGGACCAGGTTATGGTTCTTCGTGTTGTGGGTCGTCTATCACAATTGATGGATGGCTTGAGCGGGAGAGAGAAAAAAAAAAAAAAAGTATTTTATAAGCCTCGTCGTAAAACGCGTTTTCTTTTTTGCTTCATTCATTTATTTGTTCATTTCACTGCATTCCCTTAATAAGAAATGATTTACATTTGTCTTGTCAAACACCAGTCAGTGGAGGCAGGACTATTTATACTATTTAAAAAGATTATTAGTTTATTAGCCATATAAATTTGACCCAAATGCTCTCATTCCAGTTGTTTTTCATCTCATTCCCACTCAAATTCTCAAATCAAATAACAAAATGAGAAGCCCTGGTTGTTTCTCACTCTCCTCCTCAAAGTAGACAGGAAAAAAAGATGCAAGGTAGGACGCCAAAATCAAGTATGAATGGGCTGACACGATTCAAGTACGAACAGAAGTACGAATAAACCAATCCAATACGTTACGTGGACCAGCTCATTATCCAATGAATTTGTACATGTACGTATAAGTCTAGACCCGTACAGTAGACATAGCTATTTTTACATACCGAACCGGCTCATTTTCCGGTGGATGATTGGTACACGGACGTATGTTTATAGGCCCGTACAATACTCTGGGTCATGCCTGGACCTAGCTGTTTTTATATGGGCTGTGTTAAAGCTTAGCTTGGTATGACATGGCACAACACAATACTAACCCAGCTGAGGTCAGAACAGACCCATCGTTCAAAGTGACAAGGGCCCCAAGGCTACTGTTGATCGAGTACTGTAGGGTTTTAAGCTGGAGCCAAAGACCTTCCTACATGATCTGGCCTTGATCTTGCAGTACAGCTCACCACCTCTTCGGCCCTGCTCACATCTCCGTGTCTTCTTCAACCTCAGTCTCAACACATCTCCACTTCACTAACCAAACCAAATTATTTCATGTCTTGCCCTTCTGAAATTTGAGCTCGAAATGGTAGTGTATGCAAAATAGGGTAAGGATAGCTTCAGCTTCGGCCTGTTTGGTTAAGGGTGGAAGTGAGGAAGTGAAGAAGTGAGGAAGTGATAATAGTTCCCTTTGGAACTTGGGAATTTGTTAGTAAGTTTTCTGATGTTTAGATGTTGTTGGGAAGTGTGGTTTGGAAAATGTTATGTCTTTTCCGGTGTTTGGATGGTAATGTGGAAGTGAAAGTGGAAAAGTTGACTACAAAGTTGACCGCAAAATAATATTAAATTAAAAATTAATTAAGAAAATTAAAAATTAGACTGTAATTAGAATGCAAGTGAGATGGCAAGATGCATAGCTGCTTTGAGGTTGTGAGCTTGAAAGAGAAGCATATACATTGTATTGGTTTTCAGTTGACAAAAATTGCATAGTCATCAAAGATTGATAATCTATTACCATAAGTAATATTAAGACATTTTTTTAAAAAAAATATATAATTTTAAATTTTAAAAAAAATTAAAAACTGATCTCCCCAAAAATATTTTCAAAAATCGATCTCTAACATGCTACGTTGGCGAGGGGCTGTTTTGCCCACCAGCGGGCGACGCCATGCTGGCGGGAGGTTAATTTTTTTCATCCAGTGTTGCAACCCGAGGTACCCTGGATGAATATTTTTTTTTTAAACACCTTTTCTTTGTTCGAGATTATCAATTGGACGAATTTTTTTGATAAACATAACTGTATCTAATCGGAAATGTCACAAGTTATTCTAAGTACGGCCTCGTCAGTCCCAGAGGCGGCGTAAAGGATTCAACCATTGTCTGATCATCTTCAAATACAGCCGTCGGATTGCAATTCAACGGCTGAAATTTGAAGAAGATGGAACAATCAGGAGCAGAATCTGCCACTCTCTGCAGTCCCCCATCAAAATTGAAATCAGTCAAATTAGTATTTGAAATGCCTCAGCAACAGAGAAACTTCCTCCTGAAGTAAGAGAGGAAGCTCAGTAGGAAAGCAAGTCAGTTTAACAAGAACAAATCTCATTCTCTCATTCTACCTTTAACAAATAACCATCATTTTCATACAATATATCAATCAAATAAAATAACAACACATCATTTTCATACAAGTTATACATAAGTATCTGCCATAGCTTTAATATAGATCATGGGTGGCTGTTGATCATTACACTAGGACCAGGCCACTGATATGAAAGATCACCATGGCTGACTTCCCTTTCAACCAGCGCCCCCCCTTGATCTCTCGACTACGTTTCGTTCGAAGAAGGCCATGTCGAGTGCCCGATGCCAGCATCGGTCGGGCAACCACAAGAACTGTTTTCTCCCTTGCTGAAGTTGGTGGCACAGCCAGTGCGGCGGCGGCGACAGCAGCAGCAACACCAACAAACACAAGGCAAGTAGTTCTTGAGTTTTAGATATGAGACGTGTGCTTTTTGTATGACTTGTTGCGAAAAAAGCAGAAGCGGGGCATCGGAGCAAGGAAGCGAGGGAGGAGCGTTTCGGGTTGCATTCAGGACGAAGTCCGAGGTGAAGATCATGGATGAGGATTCAAGTGGAGGAAGTACGGGAAGAAATCGGTCAAGAACAGCCCAAATCCGAGGTAACATGTTGGTCTGTAAATTTGAGTATCTGCGTATCTGTTCTGTATTCATATCGGCATTTGTGAATCAGGAACTACTACCGGTGCTCCACTGACGGCTGCTCAGTGAAGAAGAGAGTCGAAAGAGACCCCGAGGAGCCCAGCTACGTGATCACCACCTACGAAGGAATCCACAACCATGCCAGCCCCTGATGTGTCCTACTATGCGATTCGGACAGCGAGTCAGGGCGGTTTGTTGTCTCCGACTGCCATCAGATCCCCCGAACTCCATGATTGCTCATGACGAAGATGAAGAAATAATGTACATATTAGTGAAGTTCAAAGTCTGAAATGGCAGCACAAATTTCCTCCCATGTGATGTAGAATTTGACACTAGATGTGTCGAGAGAGTGGAAATTTTGATTGGGATGTGACAAGTTGGTCAATGTATCTGATTAAATGCATCGAGAGAATCATTCATGCGCTTGGACCTAACAATATATGATTTAATATGCATTATGCTT
>JAVJIF010027780.1:0-51230 GCA_038442645.1 Agave tequilana
CCTCCGATATTTAAATACAAGACATACTCTGTTGAAGTTTATTTATAACATTTCAAGTATTTATAAATTAAAATTTAAGTATTTTAAATACTCTGCAAATTAAAAAAATACTCATACATTACTTTTGTTATACTTATATAGTAGTTATCAAATACATATAATAATATATATTAGTTTTAAGCAGAATAGATATTAAATGGAGCAATATCCAGCTCAGCTTAATTTAAAAAAAGATATTAAAGAGGAGAGACAATGTAGATATTAAATGCAGCAATCTCTATGTCAGCTTTATTTATAGGCAGACATGAAAGAGTAAGGTTACTGATATTTCTACATGCATTTGCTTAAAAAATTCGGTATGAAGAAAATTTGACTGTTTTGAATATTCATTTACAATCATATATAATACATGTCCATTTTATTAGACGTAGATAATAAAATTTCAGTGTTTGTTTTAATTTTTTAAATCTAACCATTTGTATCGCATGTGTATTTCGTGGTATCTACCAGTGCAATAAACTATCCACATTAGAGCTTCAAGTCTCTGGCCCTTGGAGAAAAATTCCATCATATTTTTTTGAAGGAATTTATCTTTTTCTCAGAATTAGTATATTGTATATATGTCTACGATAAATAATGAGAGACCTTATTTTCCATTAATTGGGCCCCACATCCAGGAATGGGTGCAAGCGTGGGGAGAACAAAATTAGGTCTGCAAGTCATTCGCAGAACAAAACAAGATATTTTATTCTCCATCCCGCTCGCGAGTGGATGTCTCTTTCTGGTACGGCCGGCCCTTCGCATGAGCTCCCGCGGTCGACGCACCGGGCGGTGAGGATAACGCCGAGCCCCCCGCCTTCTGGAACACCAGTGGAGACCGTAGGATAGACGCGTTCGGGACTTCAACGGCCAGGATTGGGGATCAGCGCCGCTGAGTCAGCTGAGACATGGGCGGCGGGCCCCACCCCGCGCATGATAAGATAGTGCTTGTGTTTTATGTGCTCGTGTCAAATCAAAGGGGGGGGTGAGTGCGCTGTCATGTCAAATCCCATCAAAACGGGTCAATTTTTTTTTATAGTTTTATATTTTTTAAATATTAATTATTGTTTATATTTAATTAATGTCCTCGTCATCAGACTGACTAATTCAACTAGAATTTGTCCTTCACAGAGAGAGAATAAATGCTGGCAGTTGAGGCTATGCACTAAAGTATTTTCCATCACTTAAATTACACACAACTTTATCATTGTAGGAACTTTTTTATTCTTATTTTTGAAAAAAAATAAATCTTAGCTTAACATAGATTATTGTAATCAAAATTGAAAATCTAGACTTAGTAATCCACTGCAAATAAATTTTATCACCATACTAACTAACTAATTTGTTACTGTTACGTAGGAACTGCAAAATACTAATTTTAAGATTTCCACTTCTACCAGTAATTTTGGTTCTCTGGACTAAAAATAAAAGAGTGAGATGCTTTTCTTCCCGATAAAAAACATTTGTTAGAAGAGGGTTTCGAGGATCTCTTCCGGTGTGGCTTTTGTTAAACGACGAAAATCTTCATGGTTGAATTTGAGGTGCATGCAGCATCTTTGTAATACTGGGGACTGTACTACTTGGGACTGTACAATTGCTATTTATATTGGGACTGTGCGTGCATATGCTCCCACGGGATTGAAATTATTTACCATGTGATTGCATCAATTACAAGTATCAGAATTCAGAAGCATTTTATGTTATGCTCGCCACATGAGTTTTCGTGTTCATGTTAACTGTTCAGACTTCAGATTGAGATATTGTTTGCCTGCTTGGCAAGAAGATGGACAACTTTGATCTGTGCTGTGATATAAATTTAGTACTTTCGCAGTCTTTATTCTATTTGAGTCTGATTCTGTTTTTTTTTTTTCTTGCCTGCAACACTGCCCGCAGAATCAGTTTGAATCTGTTTTGAGATATTATCATATTGCGCAAAATTTTAAATCCAGCCCAAATCGAAAACCAAACCAAAACCGCACCGAATTTTTTCGGTGCGGTTTAGCTTCGGTTTATGTGTCACTTCGTTCGTTCGGTTGTAATTTTATGT
The DNA here is from genome assembly GCA_038442645.1 of Agave tequilana. Taxonomy (NCBI): domain Eukaryota; kingdom Viridiplantae; phylum Streptophyta; class Magnoliopsida; order Asparagales; family Asparagaceae; genus Agave; species Agave tequilana. The sequence goes on from JAVJIF010027780.1 coordinate 2,087, forward strand.
GGTTCGGTTCGATTCATTTTTTTTGGAAGAAAAACCGCACCGCACCGCCCGATGCTCAGCCCTAGGTTGATGGCAAATTTTTTTTTTTAACGTGACGTATTTGAATTAGTGTCCTCTAGTTGAAAACAGAAAAAAAAAAGAGAAGAGACAAAAAAAAAAAAAAAAAAAAAGGCGGTGACATATTTTTCTAATCTCTTTGTTGTTTGTCAATTAGAAAGAGAGACATCACATAACCCACATGTTATTAGTTTGCATAAATGAACATTTTTCTTTTATTTTATTTTTTTTTTCTCTTGATGAATTTAATGATGGAGACCTTTCAGTCATCAAATTTTTATCCACAATTTATATCAAAACATGATTTAAACTCGTGATATTCTCGTCACACTTCGCGAGTTTTATCAATTCTTTCTTCTTGCTTGTATAATTTCGATACTTCTTAACTTTGATCAGTGGAATCAATTATTGAGCCAGGATCTTCGAATTTGGTCGAGCCAGAGAGATCGGTCCGAACAAAAACAACTTGCTCCACAACACAACATGGATCATAAGATCGAATGGGACGAACAGTTGCTTTTGCCAGTGGAGAAGAATAATTTTGGGAAAATTCAACAAAAATGAATAAAAGACCAAGAATCTTAGATTTGAACTCAACAATAATAATTAAGATTCTCAAGTGAAAATTGGATCCAAGTAGTAGAAAAAGAAAAATCAAGTCAAAATTTCAAAGTTGGATTAAAGCACTTCCACCCACCCACCCACCCACCCTCGATTCCAATAGCTCGCTCGCTAGAGACATGAATGGGGTCAAACTGAAGTGCACTAATGCACACGTGTGATTTTGTGTGCGAATCAGCTAATTTCTATCATGCCTTAATTCAAAATCTATTAAGTGTTATTTGACATAAGTTTTGCATATTTCACATGATATCATGTGATTTGTTATGAAGAAATGAATCAGCTCCTTCAACGCAGCAACAATATTAGTAGCTGTTGGTAATGCTTAGCGTCGGTTGGAACGGTTCGGTTTTTCTATTTTAGGAAAAACCGCAGACCGACTCGAGTATGCTCTAATCCATCCGACCGAACTCAAATTATGTCGAGAACCAAATTTTTCGGTTCGGTTCGGCTTGTTTGGTTGATAGATTATACATATATATACATATTTATACATATATACATTCGCACACACACATATTGTAATTTGGTTTTTTTGATTCAGTTCGATTTGACGAATGCAAAACCGAAAATCTACCGAACCGAAATAATGATCTCAATACCGATCGAACCGAACCAAATAACACAAGGGAACCAAGGGATCCGGTTCAGTTTATTCGAATTTTTGCTCACCCATAACTGCTGGTAAGAAAAAGTATTTAAAAGGGTGAACTTTAGACGAAGTAAAAAAAATCACGATATATATAATTATTGTTTTAAATATAACTGGATGACTTCCCCTCTCTCAGTTTATGAAGAAAAGATTCCTTTATGCTTGATATATAACTACTACATGTATACGGAGAACCGCATCATTACTCGTAAACACTACCAAATTGTCAAATACTAGTACTAATGTTTGGTTATCTTATTCCATAATCTGTTTCATTAAAAAATCTACATCAGATATATGCCTTCCAATGATTGGGTAGAGACTAACAATCTCCTTGAGACAATATACACAAACTATAATACATCCCTAATATATATTCGTCATTAAACTAATCATGCAATAAAGCATGTGGCTAACTACTTGTTATATACAGTACCTAATGTATTTGCTCACCAGTTTCATGCAACAAATCCTGAGAATAAAGCAACCAATAATTGTTATTCTCTAATTTATGACTAAAATATCGAAATGGTGTATAGAATTCTTCCAAAAGACACAACATACAGAACTTGAATAAAACATGTGGAATACAAGTTAGAAAATTGAGGGTGCATGCATCTGAGATATTCTATTGCCTTAGTTTTTTTCCTTTACAACAGAAGTGAAGAATGTACGCATCTCAAAATATTAGTCTTCTAAGTAGAGTTGCCTAATCTTTATATACTCAAGACCATCCCCATGTCTAGTCAATGTAGGACTATTTATTCGACTTAAATCCCAACAATTTCCTCTGGAATAAAGAGTCTCCTTGCAAGTTCAATTTTCTTTACAATGAAAAACCAAATGATCGATCGAGATTCAATTCTTCCAACTCTTCATTGCGTGGGGCAGATCACGTCTTATGTGAAGCATCAACTACAGCTGGCCACTCCTCGATACCGCGTGGGAAAAAGACAGATCACGTCTTAGATGAAGCACCACCTGCAGCCTACCACTCGTCTACACCACATGAGAAAAGGCACGCCCATTGCAAAAGGAGTACCACAGTCAAATATCTCAGGAGCCAAATTGCTTTATAGGAGCCCATTACTGTCCCTTCATGCGTTAAAATGGGGGGATCAACAACATCGAGCATGATCTACACACACGACTAAGTTCGGGGGATGTCACTGATACCTGTTGAGGGATTTGATGCATCATCCCAAAAGATAAACCTTCTAGGTGGAGTTGTCAAAGTCTTATATATCCAAGATAATCTCCATATCTAGTATATGTGAAACTATTTGTTCAACCCAACTCCTAACAAGAAGCAAATGGCGAGGCCTAAGGGAACATTTTATTGCGTAAATCAGGAACATATATAAGTGCTAATTATTACTCACTTGAATATACAATAGTTTCGCAAAGGACATTAAAGATCATGTATAAGAAATTTTTAGCACAAAAACTTTATGGTTACGAACAATTATCAAACTAAAAGTCTCTCACAAATTCTCTAAGGCTTGGTTTGGAGTGAAACACGTGCACATACACACAAGGTTTGGATAGTTCTACTGTGCAAAAAAGATTCAAGTGGTGGGAGCAATTTTCAGACTGCAGGCCCAAAAGATAATTTCGGAAATTACGAAATAAAAAAAAATGAAAGATCCAAAATTATGCCCCTTTTTTTTCTTTTCCTTTTTCTTTCTTTGGTGGGTGGGTGTGTTTCTGTGTGTGTGTGTGTGTTTTTTTTAACAATAGCATGTGTGTGTGCACACGCGCGCGCGTGCATGTTAAACATATACAAATGTTACATAAAAATATTAAAATAATATAAATTTATAGATTCTATAAAAGATCTTATAAGAAATTTTATTAAAGAGGATATGCCCGCAAAAGTTGCAGTTTTCTTTTCGGAGTTTATAACAAACTTCTATAATATAATGACTTATGAGATGTTAGAATTCAATTATACATATTACTTAAATAAGTAATTTTGAGTTAATATTGTTGTAAGATGGATTTTATTTTTCAATAAAAATGAAAAATATGTTAGTCTCACATTAAGTGGCCCACTAACCTTTTACTTAATAATTGGATTCCATAATAATAGTTAACTAATATATAATGAGTGCCCAATATAAAGGTTACATTTGTATAAGGTTAATAATTATATGGGATAGAAAAGGCCATGATGGGTGGTTTTATCACATATGGTTACTTGCAATTGTAGACCCTCTTCTCTCCTCCATTATAGGAAAATAAAACCCCCCACCCCTTTTTAGGGTGTCCATCATTATTCAGTTTTGGGTTTTTTTTTGTGCAAAGAGAAGGAGACAGAGAGAAGAAGGAGTTTACAAATTAGGGTTTGCAAGAAGAAAGACAAAGGGATCTTCATCAATCTTTCATCAACCTTATTAATGGCTTCAGGTATGTACAGTTATTTATATATTTATTCTTGAGATGTATTTGATTCTAGATCCATGATAGGTGATTTCATATTCATGAAGTATTTAAGTTTTAATCTAACATTTGGTATCAGAGCTTCGTTTAAGAATCTATACATCTCAGAATAAAGATTATGGACAATTAGGTTTTGCCATGATTAACTGTTTCAAAAGAAATTTTGATCATTCAATTGTAGAATTTTTTAAGAGGATTAAGTAGCCTTTCTTCAAAATTCTATTAATATTCAATATCCACTGATTGTGCATATCATTTGGATCAAAATTAATATAAGAAACCCTAATTTTTCCTTAAGTTTTGGCATCAGTCATTAAACAGAAACCGTATACTGATAACTGTTTCATCGACTGTTAGTCGACTTGCCCACCATACTAGTCGACTAGGTCTCCTCCCAGAAAATTAATGACTCTCTGTATTTTACTGTCGGTCGACTTGATCTTTTGGTTAGTCGACTAATAATTAGTATAGTCGACTAACCCTTTTCTCTAGTCGACTAACAGGTTGACCCGAGAGTTGTTTGGTTCTCTATTTCTCTGTCAGTCGACTAGCCTTTAATATATAGTCGACTTGACTTGACCCTAGTCGACTAGTACTATCTTGACCAGTCGACTTGCTTTGCCTTAGTCGACTAGCCTTTTATTGTTAGTCGACTAATGTTTGTTAAGTTCAATCATAAATGTATGTTACACATTTAATGTTATTGTGTTAATATTGATTGATATTGGTCAAGTGACAACATTGGAGTATTATAGAATAACTCAAATAAAGGTTAGAGAATATTATTGGTTAGTTTTATATTCATACGGTTTATTGATTTAGTAGTTGCCAAAGTGACCTACATTAGTAAGCCTTATGAATATACAACTACATAAAAGATTTGTCAATAAGGGTGACATTAAAGTCAATAATATTCTCGATGGCGGTTCTAGTTAGGAGATTGGGACTGGCCCAAAGGAAAGTCTCTTTCAAATAATTACGAACCGGGTAAGGTAGTGTAATTTATGCAACTTAGTGGTGTAGAATTGGATACCCAAAGGTAACATGACTTACTGTCTAAGTGACATAAATTATATTAGACCTACATAGGTGATAAAAGGTCTCACCTGTAGAGTGAACACTGGATATGCTTAGGTTTCGCCCAAAGGAGAAATCAAAGTGATATCAATAGTTCATCTTCATAAATTTAATGTTTTTTGTATTGATTCGAGGCCTTAATGTGAGCTATGTCCTATTTTGTTTCAGTGAACGTTCCCACTTCCCTTCACTCTCATGCATCTAGCATTCCAGCCCTGAATGGTACAAACTTTTCTGAATGGTTTGAACATGTCCAATTCACACTGGGTGTACTGGATCTTGACATGGCTCTACTAGTTGAGAAACCTGAGGAAATCACTGCTGAAAGTACAGCAGATCACGTTAGTCATGCTAAAGCCTGGGAAAGGTCGAATAGACTCAGTCTCATGTTCATTAAAATGACCATTGCCAATAACATCAAAACTTCACTCCCTCAGACTGCTAACGCTTCAGAACTTTTAACTGCGGTAAAAGACCGTTTTAAATCTGCTGATAAGTCATTGGCTGGCACTCTTATGACTGAATTAACTACCATGAAATATGATGGTAGTAGAGGAGTCCAACAACATATCCTCAATATGACTGATAAAGCTGCAAAGTTAGGAACACTGGGAATGAAAGTAGATGAATCCTTCTTGGTACAGTTCATCCTCAACTCACTTCCTCCTCAATTCGGACCATTCAAGATTCACTATAATATTCATAAGGATAAGTGAAATCTGAATGAACTGACTAATATGTACATTCAAGAGGAAGTGAGACTGAGGCAAGAAGGACATCACTCGGTGTTGGCAGTAACTCAAGGAGCTATACATAAGAAGGGAAAATATGGAAGAGGCAAGAGGTTTCCACCAAAGAAAGGGAGTGAACCTGGGGAAAGTAGCCATGGTCATGGAAAGATTTTCACTGTCAAATGCTACTTTTGTGACAGAAAAGGACATGTGAAGAAGGATTGCAACAAGAGAAAGGCTTGGTTCGAAAAGAAAGGTATGAATCTTTCTTTTGTATGTTATGAATCAAATCTTGCTGAAGTTCCTTCTAATACTTGGTGGATTGACTCTGGAGCCACAACTCATATAACTAATTCAATGCAGGGATTCCTTACAATCAGGAAACCGAAGGAAAGTGAAAGATTTGTCTTTATGGGGAACCGTCTCAAAGTGGAGGTCGAGACTGTTGGAACTTATCGACTACTCTTAGAGACGGGTCATCAGATGGATCTTGAAGACACTTTTTATGTACCTTCAATTTCTAGGAATTTAATGTCTTTATCCAAATTAGATGTTGTTAGATATTCAGTTTTTTTAGTTGTGGAAAACTCAATTTGATGTTTAATTCAATTTCAGTTGGACATGGAATTTTATGTGATGGTTTGTATAAAATTTCCTTGAATTATGAGTTTGCACAATCTCTTTTAACCCTGCATTCGAATGTTGGTTCTAAACGTGGCTTAATTGATGAAAAATCTTCTATCTTGTGGCATAGACGACTGGGGCATATCTCCAGGGATAGAATTGAAAGATTAGTAAAGAATGAGATTTTGGATAACTTAGACTTCACTGATTTTAGTGTGTGTGTGGATTGCATAAAAGGAAAGCAAACCAAACACACCAAGAAAGGTGCCACAAGAAGCAAAGAGCTTCTTGAGATTATTCATACAGACATTTGCGGACCACTCTCTATTCCATGTTTTACGGGAGAGAGATACTTTATCACCTTTATAAACGATCTGTCTCGTTATGGTTATGTATATCTAATTCATGAAAAGTCTCAGGCTGTTGACATCCTTGAGGTGTTCATTACAGAAGTCGAGAGACAATTAGATAGAAAAGTTAAAATCATGAGATCAGACCGAGGTGGTGAGTATTATGGAAGATACGATGAGTCAGGATTGAATCCTGGCCCATTTGCCAAATTTCTAGAAAAGCATGGCATTTGTGCTCAATACACAATGCCAGGTACGCCTCAGCAGAATGGAGTTGCTGAAAGGCGAAACCGGACACTTATGGATATGATTAGGAGCATGATGAGCTTCTCTAATGTACCTAATTCATTGTGGAATGAAGCCTTAAAGACTGCAATGTATATCTTGAACATGGTTCCTAGTAAGGCAGTCTCAACAACTCCTTTCGAGTTGTGGACTGGTAGGAAACCTAGTTTAAGACATTTACATGTTTGGGGTTGTCCAGCAGAGGCTAGAATATATAATCCACATGAAAAGAAATTAGACTCCAGGACCATATCTGGATATTTCATTAGTTATCCAGATAAGTCTAAAGGGTACAAATTCTATTGTCCTATCCATAGTGCCAGAATTGTTGAAACTGGTAATGCCAGATTCCTTGAGAATGGCGAAATTAGTGGGAGTGATGAACCAAGAAAGGTGGATCTTGAGGTGATAAGGGTAAATATCCCAATACCCTTTCCTTCAAGAGAAATTGTTGTCCCTCAGCTTGATCATCAAGCTGAGTCACCAGAACAACATAATGATAATGGTTCACCACTTCATGAGGATATCGCCACTGAAAATGTTGTAGAACCACCACAACTGGCAGCTTTGAGGAGATCTCAAAGGGAAAGAAGATCTGCCATTTCTGATGATTATGTGGTGTATCTACAGGAATCTGATTTCGATATTGGGATTAATAAAGATCCAGTTTCATTTTCACAAGTCATTGAAAGTAATGATTCTAGCAAATGGATTGATGCTATGAATGAAGAGTTGAAATCTATGGACCAAAACAAAGTCTGGGATCTCGTCGAATTGCCTAGTAACTGTGAGAAAGTCGGGTGTAAATGGGTCTTTAAGACCAAGCGCGACGCCAAAGGCAATATCGAACGACATAAGGCCAGACTTGTGACTAAAGGTTTCACTCAGAAAGAAGGCATTGATCATAGAGAAACCTTCTCTCCAGTATCAAAGAAGGACTCTTTTAGAATCATTATGGCCCTTGTAACTCATTATGACTTAGAGTTACATCAAATGAATGTGAAAACAGCTTTCTGAATGGAAATTTGGATGAGGAAATATACATGGAGCAACCTGAAGGGTTCGCAAAGAAAGGAAAAGAACACTTGGCTTGCAAATTAAAGAAATTCATCTACGGACTGAAACAAGCTTCCAGGCAATGGTATATAACGTTTAATGATACCATTACCTCATTCGGATTTACAGAAAACACTGTTGATCAGTATATATATCTGAAGATCAGTGGGAGCAAGTTTATCTTTTTGGTTCTGTACGTGGATGATATTTTGTTAGCCAGTAGTGATGTTGGTTTACTGTATGAAACCAAAAACTATCTTACCAAGAACTTTAAGATGGTTGATATGGTGAGGCAGCTTATGTCATTGGCATAGAGATCTTCAGGGATAGATCTCGAGGATTGCTAGGACTGTCTCAGAAAGGTTATATCAATCGAGTCTTGGAAAGATTTCATATGGAACTATGTTCAGCCAGTTGTGCACCCATTATGAAGGGTGACAAATTCAGTGGGAGTCAGTGTCCTAGAAATGACTTAGAAAAGGGACAAATGCAGAAAGTTCCGTATGCGTCAGCAGTTGGGAGCTTGATGTATGCACATACTTGTACCAGGCCAGATATCAGTTTTGCTGTTGGAATGTTAGGAAGATACCAGAGTAATCCAGGGATGGAGCATTGGAAATTGGCAAAGAAAGTGATGCGGTATCTTCAAGGGACGAAGGATCATATGCTCACATATAGGAGATCTGATCAGTTAGAAGTGATCGGTTATTCGGATTCAGATTTTGCTGGTTGCCCAGATAGTAGAAAGTCTACCTCAGGCTTTATATTCATGCTAGCAGGTGGGGCAATCTCGTGGAAGAGTGTAAAGCAGTCTATCACTGCTTCATCCACGATGGAGGCTGAGTTCATAGCGTGTTTTCGAGGCCACGAATCATGCATTATGGTTACGCAATTTCATCTCAGCACTTGGTGTAGTTGATTCTATTGCCAGGCCGTTGAAGATATTTTGTGATAATACAGCAGCCGTTTTCTTCTCTAAGAATGGTAAGTACTCTAGTGGTTTCAGACACATGGAACTTAAGTACTTAGTCGTTAGAGAAAGAGTTCAGAAACAAAGGGTGTCAATTGAGAATATAAGTACCACTCTAATGGTTGCTGATCCATTGACCAAGGGATTACCTCCAAAGACATTCAAAGAACATGTTATTAGAATGGGTCTTTTGAGTAATCTGTAATGTATGTTTTGGTGCTTATGTAATTGACACTATTGCGAAATAAAAGTTTGTTTCTGTATTTCCTGTTATCCAACTATGTGTGCACATATTATGTATGGATGTTTGTTAAACAGGAAAAGTCTTGACAAGACAAATTACAGGGGTCGTTTTGGTTATAGACTCTATTAGTAAGGGTTATCAATGTTGTGGTACGTAGAAGGGAGTATGACATAGATGTTGTATAACCGCTATGACTCACATTGGTGGTCCAAGCTAATTGCAGTATTACAGTATATCATTATTTGGGCTTATCAGTTATTATTTTCAAATATTCGTGATCACGTGTCAAAGTTTTTCAGTATGGAATCCAATGGAGTCAAAATATTTTTAAAATGAGTCTTTCTTTTGTTTGTTTTCTAAAGTTTTAATGTAATCGGCTAGTGGTCCAAGTGGGAGAATGTTAGTCTCACATTAAGTGGCCCACTAACCTTTTACTTAATAATTGGATTCCATAATAATAGTTAACTGATATATAATGAGTGCCCAATATAAAGGTTACATTTGTATAAGGTTAATAATTATATGGGATAGAAAGGGCCATGATGAGTGGTTTTATCGCATATGGTTACTTGCAATTGTAGACCCTCTTCTCTCCTCCAGTATAGGAAAATAAAACCCCCCCACCCCCTTTTAGGGTGTCCATCATTATTCAGTTTTGGGTTTTTTTTTGTGCAAAGAGAAGGAGACAGAGAGAAGAAGGAGTTTACAAATTAGGGTTTGCAAGAAGAAAGATAAAGGGATCTTCATCAATCTTTCATCAACCTTATTAATGGCTTCAGGTATGTACAGTTATTTATATATTTATTCTTGAGATGTATTTGATTCTAGATCCATGATAGGTGATTTCATATTCATGAAGTATTTAAGTTTTAATCTAACAAAATCATGATAATTTAGCTACATTAAAAAAACAAAAACAAAATGAAGTCTTTATTTTATAACTTAGATTTATTTTATTTTGAAAAAAAATGAAAAAAAAAACTTAAGTTTTATCTAAGTTAATATGTATGCTAGGATTGATTGATATCAAATCAGATTGGGACCTGAAATGGAAACAAGCCTACAAAATGAATCTAGACCAAATTTGAAAATCTACTTACACTACGTGGGTAGCTCTTAAAATGAGCATTAATGCGTCTAAATATGACACTCATACACTCATATATATTACATTGCCACCATTTGAAAAAATACTGAAATTGGAATCCAGTAAGATAGACCTCCAATTTATTTTTATTTTTATTCTTTTCCCTAAAAAGGTTAATTTGATATTATTCGTCGAAGATAGGGGTTGTTTGTTTGTACAGAAGATATCGGTGAAATTTTTGAAATCTCATTCTGTAAAATGTGAAGCACGTCAAGAATATTCGAGTATTTCAATAAAAATAGGGCCGTTTGTTTCGCGTAAAAGTCCGTAATTCGTAAATGACTTACAATCCAGTTACAACTACGGCGTTTGTTTGGACCGTAATTCGTAAAAGACTTACACAATCCAATTATCACTCACTTGCAACCCAATTACCACTCACTTACAACCCAGTTACAGTTAATTTTGTGGTCATGCAAATTTATATTATTTTTAATGTTAATATTAATTTTTTTAATATTTAGCATTTTTAATATTTATTTGCAATATTAAAACTTTTTAAATCACCAAATAGTTAATTTTGTGGTCAACTTTTTCACTTACGATTTAGACATTACGACAACCAAACACCGTAAAACACAATACACTTTTTCACTTACAACTTTATATTACCAACCAAACACCATAAAGTTTACATGCATGTAACTCATTTATAACTGTAAAAGACTTTACCAATTACGAGTTACGAATTACGGCCAGTTACGACAACCAAACAGGTAACCAAATGCTAGATCTCTCTCAAAATACAGTAATTCCCTCTCAAATAGGGGGAAAAAACAATAACTAGATTTTAGGATCTCTAGTAATATTCAAAAAGTATAAAAAAGATTTTGTTTTTTCTAAATTTTATGCATATTTTGACTTTTCCCCTCTGAATACAAATACCATAATAGTCTTATACAACATATATCACGTAAAATACATTTAAGAGTTGCCTAATTCACTTTTTATCCCTTTCAGTTCACTTTCAAAGAAAATAAAAATGTAAGAAGCCGAAGAAGAGTCATTTTCAGAAATTTTGAATATCTTTTGAGCAAACAAATGACACTATATGAGTTTAAAGCTATATAATTGGGACTTTCCTCGCTCAACGTACCAATAATAGCACTTTTCATGAAGTTATATTGTAAAACTTATTCTTTCAATTATAAGCAACCCCTCAGAAAAAGAAACCAAGATTTATTCTTTTTGATTAATAAAATTCAATCTTTTACTTATTATTATGTTTAAAATTTTTTGAGAGGCATCGAGAAGGAACTAGAATGTAATAATATTGATTCACACAGAAGAAAAGATTTTCTTTTGATTCAAGCGCTCTACTTAAGGGATAGGGATAGAGAAGGGAGGGATTGAAGATTTCACACAGTACTTTTGATTAAAAAAATAAAATAGAAGAGCCTAGATTCCAGATGAATAAATTCAAACTCGAAAAGAATATTTCTGATTCTAGAAGAATGAGAGGTAAAGGGATTGATCGAGAAAGATCTCTTCCAACGGTTTAGTTAAGAGAAACTTTATTAACTTTATAAAGCAGAGAATTAGTATAATTCGAGTATGACTTTTTGGCATCCCCGTTCCGACGCGCCCCTGACCCTATCTTGATTAAAACCATGTCGTGAAGTGGAGCAGGTGTGAAGCTGTGATGTAAATCACAAAAGATGAGAAAAAAGAACGTGTAAAGGATATAAATAGAGTATCCCTCAGTAAAAAAGAGTTATAAATTCACATGAAAAGAATATAAATTGAGTGGATCATGCTCACCTCTCAGGCCTCTCCTAATAAAATTTCCTCCTATAAATATTGATAGGGATATTTTGAACTGACAACCTCCTTAAAACAAATTTTATTTCTTATTTAACTCTTTTGAAGTTCATCTTCATTTGCCATTGTTGGAATATGAAGAATATATATGTGAATCTTTGAATTGAATTACGGCGAGATCCGTTGATCGAATCAATTAGATGATGGTTTTAGTGTGTTCTCCTTCCAATGGGGATGAACGTGGTATATTCACATGTTCAATTCCGACTTCGAATGAATGAGATATTCAAGTCTAAAGATTGCCTAATTCAAAGCCAAAATGGAACTAAAGGTAGCTAAAAGCATTTAGTCCCACATTGGCCATGGGATGGAAGTTCGTAGTGTTTATATAGAGAAAATTGAGAATAAAGGGTGTGCCCTTTGGGTGCTTGGAGTTTTCGCGCACGATTGGGAGGGAATCATGCGCGCGTCGCCGCTGGCGCCGGCTTGCCGGTGCCGGGCTCGGGCTCAGGTCCGGGTTCCCTACCCGGCCTGCTTCTTATTGAATCAGGTCTCACGGGTATGGGTTACGCGAAGCATACCCGCTCCGCTATCCGGATCCGAACCGGCCTGCCAACGGACCCGCCCTGCTATCCGGATCCGAACCGCTCCAGTTGGACAACCAACAGTTGCGATTCCCTCCAGTTGCGACTGTTGGGGCGAATCATTGCAACGGTTCAGACCGAACCGTTGCAACCTTTCGTTGGGTTCGGACCCGTTGGCCCCTCCTGGAGCCAGTTGCGACTGTTGGGGCGAACCATTGCAACGGTTCAGACCGAACCGTTGCAATTTTTCGTTGGGTTCGGACCCGTTGGCCCCTCCTGGAGCCCTATAAATAGCGCTCCAAATTCTCAATTGAAAAAAAATCACAACACCAACAACAGCAGAAAGAAATCTCCTTTCTAAAGGAGATTCTCTTTCTCTCTCTCAGTCTTGAAGTGACTTCCAACGGGAAGTGAGAAATTCAGTTTTCGAAGTGACTTCCAAAAGAGATTCTGCAAAATTCCTTCTGAAAAAAAGCTCAGAAAATTTAACAGATACTTTAATAGAATTGTTGTCTGAATCTGGGACTTCTGAAGAAGAATATTCTTCAACCTTCCTTCTTCCTTCTTTAATAGAATTGTTGTCTGAATCTGGGACTTCGAAGAAGAATATTCTTCAACCTTCCTTCTTCCTTCTTCTACAGTGGGTGTACTGGACGTAATTGTCTTAAGGAGATTCGCTTTAAGTGTACCTCACTCCAAGTACTGTATAAGTGAATTAATTTCTTTATACAGGGGATATACTGATATTCAGTATATTGAGACTGATTTATATCAGTCTAATTAGTGTTTAATCAAGGAAGAAAATTGAAAGGTGGTTCTTAAATTAAGGAACGTTCTATTGAACGGAAAACTTGAATAGTTGTCAGATTGATCTCAGAATCCAACAGCCAAAATGACATAATGATTTCTTAATATGCTAGGGACCCACCCAACTTGACTCAGGCCAACGAACGAGCAATTTTCAGATTAAAAAATAAAAATAAAAATAAAAATAAATCAGTGACCCTCTTGATTCAAAGCCAAGAGTTTACTCAACAAGAGACTGCGTCCGAGCTGAGTCAAAGTTGGCTCTTAAGAGATAATTTATACTATTTGTGTTGAGAAATTTGACCCTAATCCAATTAGGCTCAGACTCACACAACAAATAGATGTGATATTGGGTCAAAGTTCAGCTATTAGATTGTTGCTTCTCAAAAATAGGCAACACAAGGAATAATATAGTTCCTGATTTATTATTTGATATAATATCAATTATAACATAATTGAGAATTAGGTTGTAGATTAGTGATGTGTGATTAGGTGCTTAGTAAGCTAATGAATATAATTAGAGGTTGCTTGGGTGAGAAGGATGAATGAAGGAATAATGTAGGATCCACCAAAGATTGACAAATTTGGATGTGAGGTTGGATTTGACTCCAAATGTGGACCTCTTTTGGGTTAGGATTTTGATTTAAGGCTAGATTTGACTCCTAATGTGGAGCCAAATTTTGCCCTTTTTGTTTCATGAGCTCAATGTGATTCAAGGGACTCATGTGTTGTTATTGGATCTCGTTTTAAGTGACTTAGATTTTAGAGCACTGAAGTCCATAATTCTAAACATCTTATTATTATTTAGAATTATTGTTTTAAGGTCATTTGATGTATATACAAAAAGTAATAAAAAGTTGTGATTTAATAAAATTCACTTGATCATCACTCTTAAGGTTTATGTGGTTACAATAAAAGTAAACAGAGAGAAATTAGACGATGAGGGAAAGAGAGTGGTGAAGAAAAAAGAGAAGAAAAAATATCTTGAATTTAGAATTACCCTAACTTATATAAATTTTAAAATAATCTTAAAACAGATTGGGGAAACAGTCAAGATATTACTTTTTTTTTAAAGTGATTGGTCTCAAATTTTACTCTAATCACTAACAACGAGAGTAGTCAGCTTTCAACGATGATCCACTAAAAAATGATTGATTGAAACACTACACACCCAAAAGATTAGGCACTCAACAAAACTCTTAGTACTCTTGATAGCCACACATAATACACACGAAAATGATGGGTTTGAATCATTCACTCTCATGTGTTTCTACAGTAGTACTCTCACTTTCAACTGTTGTGTGGAACTTGACTTCCTCTTAGAGCCTGCTTGGAAGAAAATTTTTGGGGGGAAAATTTGTGGCGGGCCCAGAAGACACAGCTTTCTCAAAGAAAGCTGCGAAGTATAGTAAAATTGTCAGTTTTTCAACTGATTTTTCATCGCAAGCTAGAGGAAACCAGAAGCTCTACTGTAGCCAGGTCCGGATTCTGATTTGGTGGGGCCCACAGCATATTCCTCACTCCATAAAAAAATGCAAACAAATAAGGTTTTGGATTTCACCCATATAGGGTCCAATAAGAATACTTTTCCGACCCATTTTTTTAGAACCAAACAGGACCTTAAAGAAAAAGATTCAAACTTAGCTTCGGCCATGTCAAGTCTAATAAAAAATTTTGGATAGAGGAAAGAAAATGTAATAATTTTATAATTGTTTTGGGCTACAACATGATTGATTTGTTCTTGGATCTCATTCAAATTCAAGCTTAGCCAAGTCTACATGTAAAATCTTGTTATTCAAGTCATGGGCTTCAGATCATTATTAACAATTCTAATGATGATTCAATAAGCCAATTCTATTGCTAGAGCGCGTGTAAATTTAAAATGTTTTTGAGATCCAAGATGATTGGTTTGTTCTTGGATCTCATTCAAATTCAAGCTTAGTCAAGTCTACATGCACTTCTTTTTATTCTAATCATCAGCTTCAGATCGCTATTAACAACTCTTGGTCCAACTCCTATGTTGTTGAAATCAGCTCTCGTTGGCTAAAATGCTCTTTGTTTCTGTTGTTTCAATGGTGGGGAGAACAACACTAAAGAAAGTATTGTAAGTAGTTATCAAAGGAAACAAATAAAATTGAAGAAAATACTGAGAATGCGATTTGGACTAGGCTAAGTTGCGACTGTGGACCAAAAATGCATCAACTTGTGTCAAGTTTCATGGTGCCAAGTTTTTACTCAATTTCAGTCAGAATGCATCATGCTAAAAATCTCCCATTTTGGTCTCAATTTTTTATTTAAGTCTATCATTTTCATATATGTATATATTTATCACCCATTGTTTCCGTCGTATGTGTGAAATTAAGTCTTTATCAACTCCTATAAGTTTTTGAGTCAAATTGGTCATCGCCTCCGTCTAAGGCATATATTCCTCGTGTGGAGGCGTGAGTAAGCCCCTAACAATGTTATTAGAGCCCAAGTTATGACACATTGAGAATATAATCTGATGCGAAGACCGAAAGAAGTTGACCAAGACGTGGTTTCTCACTATCGGAGAGATTTATGGATGATTTGCCATTGATTGAGATCAATGTCAGTTAAACTAGAGATGAGATTTTCACAAATGATCGAGACCTATGGATGGCTGGGTCCCAAGATTTCTCTAAATAATAATTGAGATATATTCATACACCAAAGAAGAAATTGTTGAATGTGTGCAAATATAGTCTCATATTGAAGTGTGTTGAAGTTGATGTCAATAATCTAACTGTTTAAATTTCGGGTCAATATCTCAGTGTATTTGTTATTCAGATTTTTATGTGCAATGAGAATTACACACAAATGTGAGACGGATCTTTTTATTTATAATCTTTTATTTAGTATCATTCCAGCGGTCTGCCTTCTTTTTTGTTCTTTTTTTATTGCTAAGTATAGTGTAATTTCTCATGCTATTATGTTCAGATTCAGAGATAGTTGGCCCATTTGTAACTTCTCTGTAGGCCCAGAAGATTGAAAAAAGCCCATTTAGGCCGATAATAAAGTCAAGTACGAAAATTATTGGTTTCGGCTCTTTGGCCCGTGGGCAGGTGGCAACGTAAGTACTTTCATAATATTGGACAAAAATAATTTATTGTGTTGTTCAAGAAAAAAAAAAAAAAAAAACTGTGGAATGTCCTAAATTTAAATCAAACAATAAATATTTTGTTAACTTAAGAAAGAGCAATAGAATCCACTGACAGTGAAAGGAACCGGGTTCCATCTTCAGCAATCAAAGTCGAACGCGGGGATTGCGAACGTTGCCGAAATAGCGGATTTTGCGGGTGAAGAGGACAGGGTTTTTTTTTTGGGCTGAGGAGGAGACAGCGACCCGAACCTGACCCATCTGCTGAGTGATGGGCTGAAGGGTCAGATTGGGCTGGGCCTGTCTGTAGGCAGAGTGGACCCAATTGAGAAGCCTGATTACGTTGGGCCACCTAAATGCTGTGGGCTGCATAATGGGGAAAAATAGTTAATTGATGATTTAGATGGGTCTAATCCCTAGGAGGCAAGAGAGGACGATAAACATTCTGAGGTTGAATATTTATCTTCAAAAACTGGGCATGCGAGTATTTCATCTGTAAGGGGCGGCCCTACTGGGCCTCATTATGAAGAGTTCTTTAAGGGAGCTGAGCAGTCAGCTGGGCTACTTGATTAAGAGTTGTCTCAGTGATGGAGAGCTCTAGATGCCGATGAGGAGTTTAGATCGCTTTTAATCGACGAGTTAAGCCGACAAGATGTTTTGCCGCTTCTGAGTTAGTTTTTGAGAAGACGCGGTGGTAGAATGGAGTGAGGATGACGCAGTGGCTGAGTTGGGCCGGGTCAGAGTGGCAGCTGAGGATGCGTCAGTGGATGATTTTGTTTGAATAGACGCTGAGCGAGAGGAGAAGCGTGGAGTGGGAGTTTTTCTTTTCTTTATACTTTGAATCTTTAGCTATCTCTAGTTACATGCGTGCGCACAATATCTGTAGGGACTTTAGGTTCTTGTACTTGTTTGTGTTTGTTTTCATTAATTCTTTTTAATGAAACGGGTGGAGGGAGAAGGGGGTATTAGCTCACTGTTTTACTTCAAAAAGAAAAAATCAAATTATAAAAGTGATCTTGTTTCAATATTGTCATCTTATTATTGAAACAATTATGAAAGCAATCTTGTTTTATTATTATTATCTTGTTAATGAAACTGGGTGGAGTTTTCCATTTTTTTGCCGGAAAAGTCAATTCTAGAGGGGTACAACCCTAATTATTAAGAGACATATTTATAAGCTTAATTTACAATTTGGATGACAAGAAATAAGCTTTCTAATCGAACTAGGACTCAAAAAATCATTTTAGTAAAGTTAAAACATTGAGGAAACTTGGAGTGAGAGTGGACTTCAAGATGGATTACTGTTAAATATTTGTCCACAAAAAGTCTTTGTGCGATGGGTGACGATTAAGTCTGCTCCTCGTCACTATCGTGAACAAAAGCTCCTCTAGGGGTGTTTGGTTGCAAGGAAGTGGGCGGAAGTAAGGAAATGGGGAAGTATAATTGCTCACTTCCCTATTTATCCAAACACCGGAAAAGGAAAATAAGACAACCCCTTTTCCTTTTCTCTTTTCTCTTTTACACAACCATTTCCTCACTTCCAAAGTGCTACAATTAATTTTGTGGTCATGTAAATCTCATTTGTAATAAGTTGTAGCACAAAACAATTAATTTTTTGATCATGTAAATCTCACTTGCATTCTAATTACAGTCTATTTTTTATTTTTCTTAATTAATTTTTATTTTAATATTATTTTGCGGTCAACTTTGTGGTCAACTTTTCCACTTCCACTTTCACATTACCATCTATACACCGGAAAAGACATAACATTTTTCAAATCACACTTCCTAATAACATCCAAACACCGAAAAACTTACTAACCAATTCCCAAGTTCTAAAGGGAACTATTACCAATTCCTCACTTCCTTACTTCCTTACTTCCTCACTTCCACACTAACTTCTATCAAAGTAGTAAAAGATTTATTTGTATGATGCTCTTTTATATATACTTCAATTTTAATACATTTTGAATAAGGCATCTTGCCCTTTATTATCTAAATAAAAAAAACATGCATGCATGCATCCATGCATGCACTGTAATGATTTTTCTTTTTCTGTTTGAAAATTAAAATGGACTTTTTTTTGAGTGACTGATGGATTTTCACTTATTTCGCTTATTTTTTGGGCTATCTTGTGAAAATTTGATATGGACTTTGTGGGCTTCCAGTTTCTGTGTCTTTCCTTCCAGTTTGGTTTCATGGATTTTTTTTTTTTGTAAATTGAGCTAAACTGACCGTTTTTAGGACTGATCAAACCGAACCGAACTGATATGTTTAGAGGGTCATGGTCTTAATCAAGGTGGTACCCACATACACACCAGTATTGGTAAGCATCCACGCTAGATTTTATAAATATATGGAGTAGTATATATAGTTTATAATTTTTTTTACATATAATCTCTTCTATCTTTATATTACTTTTATTATAATTTAGCGCTCATGTTCAAGTGATAACTTATAAAAATATGTTATTAGAGGTTCCAAGTTCAAACCTTGGTGCATCTTTTTTTTTTTTTTTCCTCTTTTTTCCCCCTCTCTTTTCTTATTTACATTTACGCTCACACTGAAATTCCTATTACATTTGCGCTCACGCTGGAAAAATATCTTGCATCCGCTACTAACCTTAATTCTTAATGAACACCTCTGGGTTCAGTACAATTTCTAGCGGTGAAGAATTAATAATTTTAAAATCAATTTTGAAACGTTGATTTTGTCAACATTTAATTCATGAGGAAAAAACACGTTAAAATTTATGATATTAAAATCATCAATCATGACTTTGCTTATTTAGTACTTTAGAATATTTACAGTTTCTCTTCTGCTAACAACAGTTTAGCTACTCTCTACTCTTAATCTATAACCCTGCTTGTGTACTCTTTATTCTCCTCCAATCCATTTATGTCAAAATTAAATAACATAAAAGGAAAACAACCATTGTGCTTGCCAATCATGAACAAAATTATGCAGATGAATAATTTGATAGCTAGCTAGCAGCTCTATGGAGCATCATCTTCTAATTCCCAAAAAATTGATAATTTGATAAATCATAGATAGAAGCATGAAAAGTTTCTGTAGCTTCTGTATCACTCTCCTAACTTTGGGCTCAAAACAAAAAATAAACCCATGACATGATCCCCTACTTTATGAAGAGAAAATATTCTTTGTTAATTTTGTCCACCGACACTATATATGCCCTTAACAAAAATCCAAGTTTTCTCTAGTTATACAAAGTTTCAATGATTCACCTCTCTGTCTCTTTTGAAGCAGAAACCACAGCAAGATTCTGAAACACTCAGCTTTAATGTTTTGTAGGCCAAGCATTTTCCTCTCAGAGGTACACTCTACTCGCTGCTTGGCACAATTTTGTTAATTATATCTTAATTTCTTCATGTTCAAAGGTTATTCTCATATTTCTGTTGAGAAGTACTCATTGGTAGTTATGCAATAATATTCTTCAATGCCTCATACAATGAATAAAACACTTATTAACTGAACAATATGTATAATAATCAGACTTGTACGAGAATTAATCTTGCTAACTTCTGAACACATGCATGACACAAATCTGCTGATGATCAATCTCCTTGTTGGACCTAAAATTAACGCAATGCCAAGCATTAAACTGACAACAATTTGCTAAAATTTCAGATCGACTTTGAAGCAGTAACCTTTAACTGCATGGTTAACAGTACAACTAGGATTTGTATAGCTAGAACTAGATGGCTGCATCCAACAAAAAATCAACCTTTACATTCTAAAATTTCAGGAATAAAACATCGATTGCAACCTTCACTATAACTTCAAGGTTAAAGGATCTGTTGACACTTGAAGTTAATCCCATGGTAAGTGCTGCCTTCGTTCCCTATGACATAGACAACGAATTGATGCAACATTTCACGTCCATGCAATCATTTCTCTATTTCATGATCTAATCTGATTGAGGTAATTTTAGTTGCTTGCAATTGCAATAAATCCAAATGCTTTTAAAATTTCTGTATTTGAGAATCATAAAAAAATTGCAAGTCCAACGATATTATTTAGTTCCTTGTGATATATAGTGAGGCTGAATTCTCTAGAGCATGGGCTGATTATCCTGAATACTGCACTTGACATCATGCAGTATCTTTTAAGAGTACTACACTTGAAATAAACATGCTTTATGAGGGATTTTCAATTCAGTGAAATATTTGTAATTGAATCTCAGAGAAGTTGCAAATCTAACTGTAACAAAACAAATTGAACATGTAGACCATGACTACTCCATGAAATAGTAACTTTAAGTGATTTTCTCAGCCATCATAACTAGAAAATTTTAGAAAATCTTCTTACATGCATGTACATTGCCCACCAGCAATAATCGCTACATTAACAAGGTAAACCTGAAGCCTTAATCCCTTGCAAAATTATACATTGGTTTTGGTCCCAACTTTACACATGAATTCTCAACTCCTAAGAGTGCATACAGGTGTTAACAAAAACCATAGGATCAACTACACCCTAAGTCTTAAGCTATTATATCTCAAGTTTACACATGAATCCTCCTTCATGTGCTCATGCTGGGCTAGCCAACATCACAAAAACCATAACCATATCACTAGCATCAACCATCTAGATTAAATCTTTAGTGTTACAACCTGACCAACAACCATACCACTCATGGACATTTTTTTGAGCCCATCGAAATTTCTCACGAAGCCATACTTCTCCTTAGATTTGTCGGTTAAACCTGACATCGGTCTTTCCTTATCCACAATCAACCCAGCCATTGTGAACATCTTAATAAAGTTAATCACAATTTAATCCCATCAAATTTCTCATCAAGTCTTACTCTTCCTTAGGCAAACTTAGGCTTTCATACCTCATACCATAGTAGTGTATTTCATGTCATTGTGGGAGTAACACGTGCCTTATATAACTCAGCAAGCTCTTCCGAGCAAACCTTTCATGTCTGCATTACTTTCATGTCTTATTAGACCAATCTCCTTTCAGGCAAAGCGAGGGAGATGACGCAGAGGACACTGAACTAGACAGTGATGGGGGAGGCCCCTGATAATCACTCGGAGGACACACGGGTTAGGGGGCACGATACTGACTCAGAGGATATGTGACCGGTAGCATCACGAAGCTCTAATAGTTCTATAGGATGCACCAATATTTTGTATCAGGGTGGTCCATTTTTTTGTTACATGTATCTTCTATGTTCGGTGTACCTTTTTATTTTCTCTACTCTTGCGTCTACGTGTGCGACGAAACCTTTTAGCCCTAGAGGATAGTTATCATTAAAAGCTTATTAACGAAACGAGGGAGACTTTAATGGCCCACCATTTTTACTATATTAAAAAAAAACCGTACCTTATATACAGATTGAAAATTGACGTAAAATCCTAAACTAAGTAGGTTTTGGTCCCAACTTTCAGTTTCAGTTCAAGCTCGTGACTTTTATATTAGTTTTTAAAGTCGGTATCCTTAAAACATGAAAATCTCAAAATCTCAACAGTATTTTTGTTTATACATCTGCCTTGTACATGCATGCTTGTTTATTAGCACACAAACACTCTCAACATACATATCACCATCTGAATACAATTCAAATGTTAATTAATTCAAATTAAATAGTTATTGTCTAATGAGATTTTGTACCTAATTACAATTTTCTTAATGCATAGGGATGGGGACCTATATGTACATCTTCTTGCTGCTGGTTCTCATAAAACTCTTCATTGCCTTGCAAAGTACCCACCGATTTAAGCAAGTAATCTCATGATTGCATCACATTAAAACTTATCAGCGCTTTGAAGAACCTGAACATTAATCCACTATCCTAATTTCACCCACATCGATCATTCTCTTTTAATGGTTACAGAGAGGATGCACTAGTTGTCAAGCTACTAATTGATTGACAACTTTTTCCAAAGCTATTGGCTCAATCTCAGACTATGATCGTGAGACTCCAGTATTCAATTAGGAAAGTAATCCTCTAGCATAATGATCAGTAAATCTGTAACTCTTTCAACAACCCGTTGATCATTATCATGTCACTTGATTTTGAGCTAATTAATGTATCCATTCCAGCATATATCTATTGGGCTTGGGAATAATACTGTTGTGCATTATGAATGTATTCATGACAAGCAAATTCTTGAAAGGAAACTGATAATATCGAATAATCTATAGAAGAACTAATATTATTTGTGGTTCAAGCATGTATTTACACAAAGCAAATGCCTCTCTTATAGATCTTGGTATCAACAAACTCCGGTCTTTGTTTGCTCTTCAGTTTGAGATGACATGATATGGCGCACTGTAACACAACAAAATTTTTAAGCATAGGCATAAAATAATAAAAACACGGCAAAGAATATCATGTTTGATCAGTGTAACATGCATTGAATACAAGGTTCGGGTTAGCTCTTTAGTGTGAAGGACCATCAGGTGAAGGAGCCATCCATCTAGGTAGATCTATAAGTAACCCATATGGAAAAGGGTACCCCCCCCCACCCCCACACACACACACACCCCACCCCACCCCACCCCCCACCCCCCCCCACCCAAAAAAAAAAAAAAAAAAAAAAAAAATCCATTTTGTGAGTCACACTCACAAAACATGTTTCTCTCTCTTTATCGGGTCGTCCATCAGCTGTAACGGATGGCTGACATGGCGCGAAGGATCATCCTGACCCTTCGCGCGAAGGAGCTTACCCTGCCCTCGAATACAACATGACTTCACATTAGAAGATCAACATGTTCATACTCTAACTACAATTGTCATTTTCATGATTTTTTATATTTTTTTGAAAGGGTTCACATTTGTTTGTGAGAAAAGTAACCTTAAACATATATATCATGTGTAAACAGAAGCATCTGCATGCTTCTGTTAGATTGATCATGGAACTCTCCAGGTTCCCCTTTATCCTGGTCAGCAAAGCAATCTTCCTCTCTCTGAAACTCTTTACTCCTTGAAACTATATAAAACTACACTGTCTTCATTACCAAGCCAAGAATCAATTAACAAAAGAAGAGAAGCATCATGATAACACATTTAGATTCAAAATCAAAAACTCTAGTTACCGAGTCCGAAGTGCAAACCTTTGCTTTCCCATTGCGAAGCACTACTTCGTTCTCCTCTCTCTAGCTAGCAACTAAGAGCTACAAAAAACCCTAGCAAGTCCCCACACTACTACCACAACAAAAAACCCTAATCCTGCAAACTTGAGTCTTCTACGATCTTTGATAGGATGGCGGTGATGATTGCATGGCGCCGCTCAGCCCTGGCCTCGTCCCTGGCCCGCCACTCCTCCTCCCTCTCCCTCCACCTCCTCTCCATCGCGGCCCTCTCCTCCTCCAATGCCGTCATTCTCCTCCTCCACTCCTCCTCCTCCCACCTTCTCTCTGCCTCCCTCGCCTCCACCGCCTCCATCCACCTCTCCTCGATCTCCATCTGCTTCTTTGCAAAATCTCTTAATACCTCCGCCACCTCCCCACCTCCCTTCCTTCTCCTCTTCCCCTTCTTCTTCTTGCACTTCCCCGCTTCTCCTTCCACCTCCTCCTTCTCCTTCTCCTTCCCTTTATTATCATCAAAACCAAGCAACGATCTCTCCATTCTCCCCACGAATATGCTCCTCATCTCCTCTTGGAACGGGAACTGCCTGTTGTCTCCCAGCTCCATCGCCTCGCTACCCTGCGAATCACAAAATAAGAAATATACATATGATATCAAGATCAAGAAGTGATATAGATTTTGATTTACTTTGTAGCGAGTGACGAGGTTCTTCCACTTGGACTTGCACTGGTCAACAGTGCGGGTGAAGCCCTTATGCTGCATGCGGGCTGCGATGGCCTCCCAGAGGGCCTTGTTTCGCTTGGTCTGGGTGAAGCTGGTGTCGAGCTCGGCACGGGCGGACAAGAACTCCCTGGTCTCCGCCGGAGTCCACTGCAGAAATCGATCTCGATGATCCCCGTGTTCTTGATCGACGATAACATCAGGAAGAGGAAGAGGATTTGGTATGAAGAAATAGCTAGGGTTTTGATCGTCATGATAAGGGTAGCTGTTGTCATCCATGGTGGGAAAAGAGCGAGAGAGAACGAGGCGACGAGGAAAAATATCAAGAAAGAGGGTGCGAGGGGGAAGGAGGTCAAAATATTCGTCGTGTCAGCATGTGGGAGGAGTGGGGCCCGCGGTCTGAACGGAGGAGATCTATCTGTCAACGCGGAAAGATTTGGCTGCTGGCATTCCCATTTGGTCCCTTGTTGGGGTCCAGCGCGATTCACGACGCATCGCACGCGTCAGGCTCACGAGGGAAGGCCTTTCGGAATGAGGTTTGAATGTTTGATTGTTTGAAGCTCGGGGGCCAAAGTTTTTTTTTTTTTTCTTTTCTGTTTTTTTTTGGTTGGCTGGCTGCTTCTAGAAAGGGATTGGTATTGGACCAACAACGTCCAGTAATTGTGATCAAGATGGTGTTTTGCACTGGGCTGCTATCGGGTCGGGTCGGGTCAAGATAACACATCGGCTACGGTTCCGGACCGAAACCCCTTATGAGACCACCATTGAGAGCAGAACATGCTATTATGAACGGGTTCGGGTGCGGGTCCGGGTGCGGGTCGGCGCGTTCAGATTAGCTATATATTTGTTATACCCACTCGGTCATGGATAAGGTATTTACTACAAAGACATGTATGTATCTTACTCGTCAAGTAAATCTGAGAGACATGTTTACAGTGAATCCAGAATGGGCATTAGATTAAATCAAACAATCATAAAAGAAAAACAAAAACTTAACACATTACATTTAAGGAAAAAAAAAAAATATGAAAATTCATAAAAACTAAGGGAACAAAACTTTCTTGTCAAAATGGAAAGAGAAACTCAAATTCTTAAGCCCAACAGTGTATATCCACTTTCCCAGCCAACCACAAAAGCATAAAGAGAAGTTTCCAACGCGTAACTGCATAACTTCAAACCGTATAAAACTTGTTAGTGTATTTATTTACGTATTTATGTAAGTAGTGAGTATTTTATCATATTCAAGTCGGGTTTGGGTCACAGTAAGTAATATAGATACTACATGTCCCTACCCAATAACTAAATGGAATATGTTGGCTTCCAGATCGGGTCAATTAATACCCTGAGCTTTACCCGGTTTATAAACGGATCCAACTTTTAGACCCATTTGTACACTGAATTGTAAGCGAGTATAATATGGTTCCAAATCGGATACCAAAATATTGTAAAAAACCTATTTTTTTCATCTTTTTTAGGGTTTTGATGGCTGGGTTTTAGCACGTACCTTCACCAAAGCTTCTCTAGATTCTGGTATAAAATTATTGCAACTAGAAATTTTAGCACGTGGAGATGCCATGTATTCTTATTTATTATGAGGTTTTTTTGATTATTTTATGAAAACTTCTTTACCTATTCATCTTAAGTGTACTTGTGTATGTCTTCTCATGTCCTCCCAAGAGATTACCGGAAGCAACACATGTTCCTCTGGATGCCGAGAGGTTGTTTGTGCATCGGGTTGGCGGGTGGTTGATACCTGCAAAGCAGAGAGAACTAAGTCAGGAAGATCGGGCTTGAGCCCAATCGAAATCCCTCCAATGTCTAAATTAGACTCGCAATTGACGGCAATAATATGGTGGTAAATTTAGGACTTGCAGAGCGTACCTTTCATCTGCGGTCTAGAACGTTATTTATTGAATTTGTATCTAAGGGTTTTATCTTTTCACCAGGTTATCAAGCTTCTTGGGCAACAAAGATTCTGAAAAGTCTCGCTGAGATAGGACTCTTTGAGATGAATTGGGCTCATTCTAGGGCTCAACATAGGGCATGAGCTGGCTGGGTCCGAGATAGCTGACCCTGACGTGATTAGGCCTGAGATAGTCGACCCTGCAGAGCGCTGAGGCCCAGCCCAGGCTAATCACGTGGCTCACGAGTTAAGTTATGGCCCACACAGCACATGTGCCAAAACTGTGAGAAAATATACGTGATCGGAGAAGCCGAATTGGGTGATGTTCTAGAATTCCTCGTTCGGAGCACTACAAATGGTATTAGAGTCAATCCATGAGTGCTAAAAACTAGCGGCAGAGCAAGGCGTGTCGCTACACACTGTCGTGGTAGGATTCACTTCTATAATAATCTCACATCAAGTAATGAAGTATTAGAATGAGTCAAAATGCAACACGTTTAACGACTGCAAGTCATATCAATCTCGTACGGATAAGTTAGAAAAATATTTGGTATATAAAATTTTTTTAAAAGTAGAAATAGCAAAAATATTCCAGCGAATTGTCTTACTATTGACGTGGTCTAAAAAGGATATTTGACATGCAACTTTTTTTTTCAGGAAGAAACCATCCACACACTCTGTTTTTAAGCTTGCTCAAATAAAATAGTAGTAGGACAGGTGACTCAAAAAAAGTTCTCATTGAAAACGTTACAAGTAGTATCAGAGCCAATACTAGCGAAAAGTGTGAGGAACTAAATAATGCTATATCGAGTAAAGTGCTACATCAAACATAAGTACCCTAAGGGGTTGTTTGTTTCGCATAAAAAGCTGTAATTTGCAAACGACTTACAGCTCAATTACAACTACGATGTTTGTTTGGAAAACTTACGCAACCAAATTACTACTCACTTGTAACCTAATTACCACTTACTTACAACTTACTTACAATTAATTTTGTGGTCATACAAATTTGTATTATTTTTTATATTAATATTAATTTTTTTTAATATTTAGAATTTTTAGTATTTATTTGTAATATTTAAAATTTTAAATCACCAAATAGTTAATTTTGTGGTCAACTTTTTCACTTACGTCAACTTTTTCACTTACGTCTTATACATTACGACAACCAAACAACTTAAAACACAATACACTTTCCCACTTGCAACTTATATTACCAACGAAACACCGTAAAGCTTACATCCATGTAACTCATTTACAAATGTGAAAGAGTTTACCAATTATGATTTACAAATTATGGTCAATCACGACAATCAAACACACTCTAAGCCCACCTCTCGAGTCCATGGAAGGCTACCTTAATTTAGAATCTATGTGAGCTATCTAGAAAGCCGCACCATTAAAAAAGTGTTAGTATGACGAGACCATCACAGCTAAAATAAAAAGATATATTACGCCAAAAGTGAAAAAACAATAGCCCCACATGGTATATGTCCTAGAATGATGTTTGATATATGATAACTCTATATAGTAGTTCTGTAAGAGAAATCGTGAAAAACTTCTAAAAACTCGAACAAACATAACACTAGGATGGGTGGTCCTTGAGAAATTCCTTGCTCGGGGCACTAATAGCATATCAGTATCACGACCAGATTATTCTTCTCTCTTTTTCCTTTAAAAGAAAAGTCATAACTCAAATTTGTTGATGTAATCCATCTGGCTACCAAAAAAGTTTTAACAAGAAACATCAAGGAATCAATATACGAATGGTGTGACAGAAAAGTTTTAACATTATGGAATGTTCAGACAAGCATCTGAACTCTCAAGGGTGGTCAACTAAATTGAAAGCTCTACCAAACTATAAAAAATCAATAATAAGTAAAAAAGACTTAATTATGCAGGAAATGAACTTAAGAGGATCAACATTAAAATCATAAAATGCTGTGCCGGAATCACAACTATCATCATTGTTACAAATTGGCATTGAATCCTGCGGGAATGACACAAGTCTATCTCTTCTTCCCACTCAAATACAACTCCTACGGCATCAGAACCATTCTTTTGAAATTGATCTATATTATTTCACATAACTAAAAATCAAAAATCATATATTTTGAATACTTTTTTCCCATCCATCAAGTAGGTACAAAATAAACAACTGAAATAATGAGTTAGTTAGTTTAACGGTGTAGAATATTTGAAATCTAACAAAATTAGTATGTGAGAATTAGATTACGATGAAATGGTCAGATCGAAAATGTGTATGTCTAAAGATATAGATTTAAGCAATATGTAATTTTCAGCCGTCTATTTTGCGCCTACTTGATTTATGGGCAAAAACTAATCAAAATACATGATTTTTTGTTTTTATTTACTTGAAATAATGTAGATCAACTTCAACGGAATGAACCTTGAATTCGGATGTCGTAGGATTGATTTGAGTGGGAAGGATCAGTCTCGAATCCTTTCAGAATGACACAAGTGTGTGTGTATAAAAAGAACTAAAAATCAGTTGACATAGGAGGAATTATCTCCAATGTTATTGACGTGGCGCAATCTCAGCTTCAGATCTGTTGCTGAGTAATAATAAGTGACATTTTGCACACAAAAAAACCCTCCATTTTCTGTCTCCCCCCTCTCTCAATCTCGATCTCGTCGCTGTCCTCGCCGCCACCCTCGTCCTTAGTGGTTCTCTTCTTTTCATCCTCCCACTCCTCTTCGCACCGACGCCTCCTCCTTCTCCAATGCCGCAGCCATCGTCTCTATCTTTTTGCTTCTTTCTCTGTTTCCTCAATTCATCAACTTTTCCTTCTTCTTCTTTGTTGAACCAATTGAATGAAGGTGTGAAATAGACCCGCCGGTGTCTCCACCGGTGTCGGCTTAAAAAAGACTGGTGAGCTCTTTTGTGTACAATGCTTGTTTATATTCATGCAATATGCTAACGTTTGCTTATGCGTTAACAATGTAATACTTGTTCATGATTGAAGAGGCTGAGGCATGAGGTGAGGACGAGGACTTGCGTGTACGAGGATGTTCGAGTCTCTTGGGATATACTGAACAAGGCAGATGCCAAGATTGACAAGTCATCGCCAGCCACGACAAAGCCTGCAAAATTTATTCTTGATGATGTCGACATGCGCTCTTGTCTGGAATTCAATGATCAATGAGCAAGCATAGAATACAAACTTCTGAATAAGAATAGGAGAATTGGTTGAACAGTTGCGAATGGGAAACATTGGAGCTAGCTGCTTGCTTCAATTTATTATTGTTTTTGTGTACTATTCCTCCATTGATATAAATAACGTCTCTGGAGTTCGTTTAGCCTATGGCTTCTCCCATCAAATTATGTAACTCTTGACGTCTTTTTGGGCAACTGAACACAATTTAGTTTACAACACTCTTGTTTTTTTGGGTTATCTCTGCATATTTGTGATACTTAGATAGTAATTGATGAATGTTTCTTTTTTGTTTGTTGAATAAATGAATGTTTCTTCTTCGTTTACTAGTGTTTCAGTTTAATTTGATGACGAAACATATTCGAAGATAAGCTCTGATTCACAACAACATTGTGAATGTCATCCGACATATTTAAACAGAGACAGCTACGCTAATATAACAATTTGATTAATAGAATATATACAGAATCATATTGAACTTGGGTTTTATCAAAACACACACACAAGGACTGTCAAACCCCTGCTTGTGTGCAAACAAATGAATACCAGCAAAACAGAGATAAAAAGAAGAAGATTAGGAGAAAAGACGGAGAGAAGGGATTAACAATCATAAAAAGAATCAAATGCAGAAGAGATATAGTGAGAGATAGACTTGTCTCTTTTCAAAAGAATTTGAAGTCAAATATTTCTCACTAAAATACCAACATCCGACATTAGAATACAAGAACCACTCCGCTGAAGTTGATCTATATTATTTCAAGTATTTATAAACTAAAAATCAAATATTTTGCATCTTTTTGCCCACGCATCAAGTCGGGAAAAACGGACGGTCTAAATAGTGAGTTGGTTAATTTAACAGTATAGAACATTTGAAACCTAACAAAAATTGGTTTGTATGGATTTTTTTTGTTTAAATCATAATCAAATGGCCAGATCGAGAATTTGTATGTCTAAAGATATAAATCTAAGCAACTCACTACTTTCGTCCGTTCATTTTGCGCCGCTTGATAGATGAGCAAAAAGTATTCAAAACTCTCAATTTTTTATTTATAAGTACTTGAAATAATATAGATCAACTTCAACAAAATTAATCTTGTCTTTGAATGTTGGAGGGTTATATTTGAATTGGAAGGATTCATGCTCAAATCTTTTTAGAAGGATAGAAGTCTATCTCTGTATATAGTGATGTCATCTTGGTTTATGGTGTAATTCAAATGTGGATGTGACTTTCAATTCTACAGACCTTGTCATCTTCCTCTTTACTGGCTGATGGTATTACAATAACTTCCCAAATGATATGCCATTAAAACTACTGCATACCTGCTATTTTCTATAGAATAGCACCTTGCACCATAATTCCAATGCATACATTCACAAAGCTTGGGCTGAAATTATGCTGTCGACAATCACAAAACTTGGACTAAAATTATGCAAGAACAATTCCAGACATAACAGTCACAGAGACAGCAGGAGCAGCCTCTCTCTAAAACTGAACAAGCATCTACATAGATGTCCAATGGGAAACATGATCCCATACATTCATCACACATCATTCTCCCAAAATCATATGTAACACTTGAGAGTTTCTCCCACAATCATACATTAACTTATGAGTTTCTCCCAAAAGCATACATCCACTTGAGAGTTTCTCAAACAACAAACATCCCAAAAACAAGTGATTTCCCAAAAATTAAACATTCTCAATTCAAAGTCCAAAGAAGCTCAAGCATTAATCAATTACTCCTGCCATATTTCTTTCATTCGTGATCATTTTCTTCCTTGCCTTGTTACACACAAAAATTCGAGAAATAACTATATTTAGAACAGATCTTGACTTATTAATGGATTCTTTACTAATTCCAAAGCCATATTGAAAGGCATGCGAATTATAATAACTGTATGCCTCAATATGTGTAAGAAACTCCAAACCAATATATGATTTTTTTCCAGTAAGAGATTTGCTCTGATTTTGATTTAATTACCAGATTCACATTAACTGAATTTTATGTCTCTTCTCCTCTTGAACCACTAAATAGAATATCACTTATTTCAACATCATCTATCACCATATATTCCTGAGAAGAGTTTAAAGAAGCAATAAGAATACCAACAAATAGATCAATATTCACCTTAACTTTCCATATTCACATCATCTTTCATGCAGCAATATCAAAATTGAACATAATTTTACAGAGAAAGAAACATAAAAAATTGTAATAATAATAAAAAAATTTCTCTTCCAAGACATGAGACCACTTGTTTACGCTATTACTTTACATTTAATTTGTTAATTTATCTAACAGGACTTCTCACCATAGCCAAAAGGAATCTACCAATATGTCCACATATAGCCAAAAGCAATTTCTTCATTCAATTTTTTTTCCTTTCAGAGTGGGGAAAACTAAAATAGCAACTAATAACAAGGATATCAAGCATTTTCATACATAAATTTGACATATAGCAAGTACACCTCAAAATGAGAGAACATAAAATCAATACATGAGCTGAGATGATCATAGGCAACAAAAATACAGGGCTTATGCTGTAGTTACAACAAACTCAACTGAATATAGGCCAAGTAGAAGAACGATGAACACAATGTAGAATTCGATGGAAGAAATAAATCCCATCCACAATACCTAGAAGAAGCTTAGTTTTCACACTGAAAACATTAGACTTTTCACTTTGCAGAGTGTTTTGAATTCAAATCCTACCAACACAATTCATAACTTAACGAGTAGTTTTCAATGTGTTCCACAAATGTGACAAAATTAAGAACTCACTTATTGAAACTCTCCAGAAGACGATCAACATATGCAGTCAAAACATTAATTCAGAGAAGAAAAATTCAATCGAATGAGTGAGTGAGAGATTACAACGCCACCGTGGCCGTCGAGGAGAATATTATTGCACAGATAACTATCCGTCAACACTGCAATTGGGACGAGGGCAACGACGAGGGAGGTGGCGAGATCGAGATGAGAAGAGGGAGATGGAGAGGCTGGGGCAGTGAGATCGAGATCTGGAAATGGGGTGGTGACTGGGGCGGCGACTAGTTGCGGCGAGATCGAGATCGAGAGGCTGGGCGGCTATTGGCTGCGGCGAGATCGAGAGGTTGGGGCGGGGACTGGGGCGGCGACGAGATCTGGGGCGGCGGCGACATCGAGAGAGAGTGCGAGAGGTTGGGGCGGTTGGGGCGAGAGAGAGAGAGAGAGAGAGAGAGAGAGGGCGAGGCTGGGGCGAGATTGAGAGAAAGGGATCGAGAGAGTTGGGACGAGGGCGACGCGAGAGTGGGGGTGAGATTGATAAAGAGATGAGAAAGAGAGAGACTGGGGCGACTGGGGATGAGAGAGATCGAGAGTTTTGAGCTAAGGATGAGAGAGAGAGGGGGGAGGGGTTGGAGATGAAAACGGTTTTTTTTTTTTTTTAAGCAAAATGTCACTTATTATTACTCAGCCTTAGACTTTCACGTGCGTGTGAGTCACACACATACAAAAGAGGATCAATCTTGTGTTGACACGTAGATTGACACTCTTATAATATGTGTGTGAGGCCTACAAATATAACATATTATAAGAGGATTAATGCACGTGTCAATACGTGATTGGTCATCTTATTTTTTGTGTGTGTGGCTAACCGAACCCTAAAATTGGGGTTGAGATTGTGCCATGTCAGCGAGACAGTCCCTCCTATGTTACCGGATTTCCAATTCTCTCCCCGTGTGTGTGCGCGCGTGAAGATCAGAGACACTGAATACCTCATAGAAACAAAAATTACCTACCCACAATTAAACTCGTGTGAGAAAATGAGGGGCAAATCAAGCCTGCAATAAATCCGGACGGGGTAAACAACCGTCCGCCTTGATCTCTAATCTAATGCCCAAATCTCCATTTGTAATTTTTTTGAGACAAATTTGGTTCTCTTTTTCCTGGGAAAATTATTCTGATTTCAATTCGAGACTTCACAAAACGCAGACACGCTTGCTTCGTGCATGAAAGTTCAAGCGCACACGCAACACTCACAACACAAGCCCGGGCCCAAACCTGCATGCTCATGTCCCGTGCTTTCATTGTTATTATTATTGTTGTTGTTATTGTTATCGTTAACAACTAAAAACAGTCACACACAGTGAAGGATTAGTCCTCAATAGTAGTTTGTTTAGAAAAAAATTAGAGGGCGGTGTGAATGATTACGCTAACCTCTTAAAAAAAATTCCCCTCTAGCAGCCTAGCCAATAGGAGTTAAACTGTCTGGGATCACTTACCAAGTTAACATTACTCCAATTACAAGCTTTGTTAAGATAAACGCTGAAAAGAAACTCCCACAAAACAAAAATGTAACTTTTTTTTTTTTCCTTAGAGGCTTGTTTTCTTAGTACTTCATTAAACATTCACGCTTTTCAACTTTCAAGATCTCAGAAAAGCCCTCACCAACTATATGTTTCTCACTTTAGCCTAAAATGTTGTCATAATGCTGTTAAACGACGACCTGAAAATGACATTCTTGCCCCCCACAAAATAAACATGCGAAAGACACATGATAAATTAAGGGTAATTTTGTCACGAAATAAACATGTGAAAGTCACGTGTGTCTGCTAACCATACGAGAGAGTTAACAGATGAGAGTTTTCTTAGAATTTTTACGTAGTTAACGGGGGCATTTTGAGATTTTGAAAGTTAAAAAGAGTGTATGAGAAAAACATGAAAGTTTGAAAATGTATTAAAAAAAAAAAACTTTCTTCAGGTAAGCTTAACTTAAATTTCAACTCTTCTTATTAACAAGTGAGTCAAGTCCTTGTTAGTAAAAGCAAAAATAGTCTAGTTCAATAAATAATACAACATGTTGGCAGAAGTAGTCAAGTTCAATAAATGATACATGTTTGTCTTCACTGGAGTGCATTAATACGCTTATATAGAGTTTATCAAAAAGGATAAGGGATTTATCAAAAGGCATAAGTAATTTTTCTCTCTCTTTTTTTTTTACATAAGCCGTAGCCGGGAGTCGCACCCTAGACTTCCCACAACAACTCGCTCTCACCTCATAAACAAGTACTAGTTTGTCCTTTAGTGTGCATGGGCCTTCAGAGGCCAATTGAGGGCAGTTGTGGGCTCGACTATGGGCTTGGGCTCCGTGAACAATGATTGTTCTAATAGGGAATTTGCTTACTGCAAGTTCTTCAAAAAATCCAAAGGTTTGAATGCATTTTTTTTTTTTTGGCTCAAAGGTGAAAGACCTATCATAGAGAATTATTGTGTGTGTGTGTGTGAGAGAGAGAGAGAGAGAGAGAGAGAGAGAGCGGAGTTGTATCTTATCCAATACATTTAGAGTTAACATAATGGCCTTGGCCAAAACAACATATGGCATTCACCATGGCAGCAATCTAGAAATCTTATGTCAGACAAAGAGAATCTGACTTGTAGATCAAAAACTGCATGCCAGCGTCAAGAAACCTCAACATTGTCAACAAAATTAGTTGTCTTCTAGATTCTTTTGAATCTTACACCACAGAACTAATTCAAAGAATATTTACTTGGTTCTATGATCCAAATCTCCCACCTACTCAAATGAGCTCTCATCCTTTATCCCAATTTTCCAAACACTGTAGGGGCACCACCCTGTCTCCTATTTTCTGAATTTTTTTTTGAAAATTCTTTTCCATTTTAATTGATGCTCTTAAAAAAAGACATTGGCCTTGCTTTCCAAAAAGATCTAGTCCAACCTAAACTGACCTAATCCAGAAGGCCACATAAAAGAGAGCTGGTCAGCTGTTTGCTAGCCTCATCACAAACAGTTGAGAAAAATAAGGCCAATAAAACTTTTCAGATCCCCATCCTCTTCACTCAAAAAGGTTTGGTGAGTGTGATGTGATGAAATGAGGGATGCTTGGCTCTGCACTCTACAGTCCCATGTGCCCCAAAGTTAAGACCCCAAGTCCAAAACACTTGCCCATTGCTTGTCTTAAAGAGGTGCACACTCATTCCTCTCTTTGTTTTTTTGACTCTCTTTCTTCTTCTGCAAAAAGTGAAGCACCTCCGTTTGTTTTGGAGGGGAGAGGTTTAAGGCTGCCATGTGTGGTGATGACTGATGAGATCCATGGGAGGTGGGGAGAGTGCCTTTGGGCCTAGATTGCCCCTTACTAGAGGTTAGGCTCTCCGTATGAGAGTTCTATGCGGACTCCAAGATATTCGTTAGCGGGTCGGGTCTGGATCGGATCTAGTATCGAAATCCACGTCTAAGGATGATCATGCCCGTTGAAGCAATGCTACGTAGCGTGTCTTTCTTCGCTGAGTGTTGGAAATGTTTGTATAATTAGCTTTATGTTCCCCTTGGCCTCTCTGTTGCTTCTCTTCACTGACCTTCTCGGTAAGTTATGTATTCTCCTTTTCTAATTTATGACATGAGAGGTTTTTGAGTCTGAGACCCAGCCTTTTTTCTCAGTAACAAAAAAAAAATTCAATGATCATGCATATATAGCGTAACAGCTTCGATAAACCGTTTATTTTATTTGATTCCAAAAATAATGCTTTTAGTCAACAAATGCTCTTAGTATAATTTTGCATTTGACAAGTTTAACGTCATACTGGAATTATTGGAGAGTCAATCGTTTGATTGACTATATTATAGAGCAAACAATTACTAGAGGAATCTGTTAGAAAAAAGAGTTTTTTAAAATTATAGTTTAAGATAAATTTTATGTTATTTCCTGTTATAAATAATCAATCACAAAAATTTATGTTTCCTTTTTCATTTTTTGTCAACTTAATGCTGATGACTCGTATAATTAACAAATAATACAAGTATGTATGTTAGAACAACTCTTAAAGATTATGTCTCGTGTATAAAGATAATAAGAGACATGTAGTTAGACTTGATAGATAAGCACAAGTAAAATATACATTTATAAATGTCTCATTCAATCCTTGTATACAATATCTGGTTAGAAAAGGTAAGATAACAAATATTTCTTCAAGAAGTTCTATTCGCATTTAAAATCACCATTAACTTAATGTCTAACCAACATCCTTTGTTATTTTATTAATAATATTTAAACACGGTTATAATATTTGCTAAGAAAAAAGAAAATAGAGAGAATTATTTATTGGATGTGAGCAAATCAGTCCCTTTATTGGGTGAGGAATTCGGAAACCCAAACCCGAACGTCCACTCCAATCAGAGACCAACGGTTTCCAATTTTCCCTTTCACTCAACGGTCTTTTCCGTTCCTTTTGGTACTGTTTGGGATTTTTTCCGTTAGCCCGACAAAAATCTCACCCGAGGCCGAGATTAGAGCGAGAGCAGAGCGAAGCAAAGCGACTCTCTACCCCTTTTTCTCTCTGTCTCACTTCACCAAACTAAAAAAAGCTGAACCCCCCCTCGCTCTCTCCCCCCTGTTCCCATCTCCTTCCCCTTTCCCCTTTCTCCAATCTCAAATGCCCCCAAAACCCTAGCTAGGGTTAGGGTTTCACATCCTCTCAAATGGGTAACTGCTGCCGCTCTCCCGCCGCCGTCGCCCGCGAGGACGTCAAGTCCTACGCCCACCGCCCCTCCGCCGCCGCCGCTGCCACCGCCGCCGGAGTTGGCGGCAAGCACCATCACAACGGGAGCGTCTCCAAGCGCGTCACCGTCCTGGCCAACCTCGACCCCAAGTCCGGCGGCATTGACGACAAGTACCTCGTCGACCGCGAGCTCGGCCGCGGGGAGTTCGGTGTCACCTACCTCTGTATGGATCGAGACACCCGCGAGCTCCTCGCCTGCAAGTCCATCTCCAAGCGCAAGCTCAGGACCCAGGTCGACATCGAGGATGTGAGGAGGGAGGTCGCGATCATGAAGCACTTGCCCGAGAATCCGAGCATCGTGACCTTGAGGGAGGCGTGCGAGGACGAGAGTGCCGTCCATTTGGTGATGGAGTTGTGCGAGGGGGCGAGCTGTTTGACCGGATCGTGGCGAGGGGGCATTATACGGAGCGGGCCGCTGCCGCTGTGACGAGGACGATCGTGGAGGTGGTGCAGCTGTGTCACAAGCACGGGGTGATTCATAGGGACTTGAAGCCGGAGAATTTCCTCTACGCGAACAAGAAGGAGAATTCGCCCTTGAAGGCCATTGATTTCGGGCTGTCCATCTTTTTTAAGCCTGGTGAGTTCTCTTTGTTATGGGGTTAATTGTTAGTAGTTAGATGGTTTTCTGACTTGGGTCAGTAAAGAGATGGGGTTTTATGTGGGTAATGCGTTAATTTTTTAGTAAAGCATAATCCCAGCAATTTCTTCAAATTTTCAGTTTTGGTTAATTTGGGTGAGAAAATTGAGGGGATAGTATATAATTTTTCTTGAAATGGTATAATTTGAAGAAAATCTTAGCAGAGGCTATGGATTTGATGCTGAGTGTAGAATGCCATGTGGGGGAGGGAAAGAAAAATGTCACTTTTAGAAATAATTAATTTGTTTCTAAACTTGCTTAGCTGCAATCATACTAGCTCTTATTTATGACTCCTACAGTTGCAGGGTGATCTCGTTTAGTGTAACTATTTAAATAATTACTGGAAAATTGGAAATAACTAAGTATTTGAGAAATGTTTCTAAATTGGTAACTGTAAGGCCTTGTTTGTCAGCAAGGTTAAGTTTCCTGAACCTCAATTTGGGAGATTTCAGGCTCAAAATGGAGTTAATGAAACTGGGCCTTATTTGGGAGTCAAATGGAGTTACCGAAAGGGTTTGGAGGCCCCCAAACCTTGTAAAAATGGGCTTATCGAAATTTCACTTTGAATAAAATTTTCATTTAACTTAAACGTAACCTTGGTTTCAGAAATCATACAAACCCCAGTTTCATTTTAACTTAAATGTAACCCCGGTTTCGGAAACTATGTTGCCAAACGAGGCCTAAAGACATGGCATTCATTTTTTGTCAAGGCAAATAACATTGTGTTAAGAGAATTTTCTTCCAATGCAGAATGATGTCTGGTTATTGTGTTTCTTTAAGATTTTTGCCTAATTGATAAGTTTTATTCTTTTGATCCGTTTGAATTTGGTGGAATTGAGACCGCCTGACCTTATTTGGAAGATGTCCTATCAAAGAAAGTTTTTCTCGCGCTTATTGGTCAAATATGCCGAATTATGAATGAGATGATACCTTTTAATATGCAGTTCATGAAAATTTGTATGAGTACATCAACAACTGAAAAAGAGAATGATTATCACCCAGTTATTTGGCTCAATTTCTACTAATGGCTTTTATAATTAGTTATGTTCTTTGTTGTTAAAGTTAGTTGTACAAGGATTGTATTAGCTACTTTGTATGAGTCAAAGGGAGTGGTGGAGCCATAAGGAAGAGGGGTGTGTGTGTGTGTGTGTGTGTGTGTGTGTTCGGGTTGGGGGGGGGGGGGGGTGGTGGTTGTAGGTTGGCGCTTAGCCATTTAGCCATCCGTTGACAACTTGAAGGGGTAAAGAAGCTTAGTTCTGTTATTAGAGGATACTGATTTTATTAGGATCTTAAACTAGTATTTGATTCTTATTCAAAAAGTTCAATGATGATGATGAAGACATCTTTAGTTATCTTTTATTTTAGTTATTTTTATTTAATTTAGTTTATTTAGTACCACATTGGTAGTGGTGGAGAGGTGTCCACTTGATGTAGACCTGTATAAGATCAAGACTCTTATTGAGTTCGGTAGTTAATGAGATTGAGTTTATTAAACTTTTGCTTTGCATTGCTTAGCTCTTTAAATTTTTGTGAGTGAGTTGCAAAAGTGAGTGAGAGATCACGTGGGTGAGAGCCGATTCAAATTTTCGTGTGCGATGCATGGAGTGAGTGAGAGATCACCTAGGTGAGAGATCCAAATCAATCTTTATCCATTGTTATTCCTAAATTATCAAACCCCAATTTCTTCCTTCTGTCCTGTATTAATTTTGGTATCAGTGCTAAAATTCTTGCCTTTCCCACAAAAGAATTTTCAAAATCCTAGATCTAGATCTCCCTCTTCTTTTCTTTCCAAGTTTAGATTTCTTAGATTTTGAAAAAAAGAAAAGAAAAGAAAAAGAAAAAAAATAAAAATAAAATAAAAAGAAAAAAATGCCACTTTTCATTCATCTTCACCCTTCCTCCCTCCCCACAAAACCCTAACCCTATTTCTTCAGTCCACCGCCACTCCCCCTCCGCCTTCACCGCCGATCGCCAACAACACCGCAACACTTTCCTTTCCCCAACTCCACCTCCGACATCGACAACTGGAGCTCCTCACCAACAACTGAAGCTCCTCGCCAACATCAACGACTGTTCCATATCTCCTTCATCAAACTCGACTTCCATCGCCACTGCATCGACGTCGCCACTGCATTGCCGCCGCCACGCCGATGACCTCGCCACATCTTTATCTCGATCTTGCCGTCATTTTCGTCGAGATCTCCTTGCTGACAACTTCCTTGCAGATCCAACCCACCGCCATTGCAACTCCAACATCTTCCCTGCCTCATCTTATCACTCCTCTTCGATCTCCTTGCTGCGACTAGATCTCGTCGCCTTCAGCTAGATGTCGTCGCCTTCAACCGCCGCGAGATCGGCGCCAACCTCGTCTCGAGCAACTCCAGTGCCGCTGACTTCGTCATCGACTTCATCCTTTGACCGTGACTCCACTATCAAAACCACTCGCCGACGATGCCGCCAGCTGCCAACGTCCATCGTTGCACCTCTACAGTGCCACCAACAACCACCGCTAGCAACACATCCAATCAGGTTTAATTCGGATTCAGATTTAATCGGGTTCTGCTTCAAGTCAGCCCATTTCAAGCCCGACCCGAGCCAACCCGACCGACCCAAGCTAAGCCAACTTGAGCCGACCCGACCAGAGCCGTCCATTGTTAATAGCAGCTATGCAGGCTCATTTCAGACTTATTTCAAGTTTGATTCGAGCCAGATTCGAGCCATTTTTGAAGCAGTCTTTCAGTCACATCTAGCATGTGTTACTGCTGCTCTAGGACTTTCGTGCGTGATTTCAACTCTCGGTTGTGGGTAATCGTATGAGGAATCGACCCGAGCCACTCACTTGTAACTCAATTACCACTCATTACAACCCACCTATAGTTAATTTTGTGGTAATGGAAATTTATTTTATTTTTTATGTTAACATTAATTTTTTTAATATTTAGCATTTTTAGTATTTATTTGCAATATTAAAACTTTTTAAATCACAAAAGAGTTAATTTTGTGGTCAATTTTTTTTTACGACAACAAAACACCATAAAACACAATGCACTTTCTCACTTACAACTTTATATTACCAACCAAATACCGTAAAGCATGCATGTAACTCATTTATAACTGTAAAAGACTATCAATTACGACTTACGAATTACGACGAATTACGATAACCAAACAAACCCTATATTGTTTGATTTGCATTTGTGTCTTAGATTGGTACGTGTTTCAACATGAATAATCAATATAAGACTTACATTAGAAGTGACTATAAGGATAGCCGTGCTTATGATTGGCGTGTTGCTAAGAAAGAGAAAATACAACAACTAAGCCATTTGTCCCAAGTATTTGGGGGGTAGGCTACATGAACCAAAAGAGAATTACGCCGGATCGGGCACATGAATCAGCTTTCTCTACTCATTTCTATCAAGCAATATGTCTTTACTAAGACCTTTAGCCTCTATATCTTGTCTAAGAAAGAGAAAATAGCACATAAATTTAGGTTAGAAGATCTAAAATTTAATGGTTATAGATGTGAAACGTAAGAGGGGGTTTAAGAATTTTAGGAAAAGATGAGAAATGAAAGAAAATAATTAAAGATTATCTAATGGATAAATGAAAAGGCCTTCCACATTTTTGGATCTCACGCTGCTTCACACCGTATGCTTCTCGATCTTGACCTCACGCTGCTTCATGTTGCACGTCCGATTTTAGCTTCACAGTTA
Source organism: Agave tequilana (assembly GCA_038442645.1). Taxonomy (NCBI): domain Eukaryota; kingdom Viridiplantae; phylum Streptophyta; class Magnoliopsida; order Asparagales; family Asparagaceae; genus Agave; species Agave tequilana. The sequence continues at coordinate 43,381 of JAVJIF010027780.1, forward strand.
GGACTTCACACCTTGCCATGGGAGGCACGCCTTCTCAAGAGAAAAATTCCAAAACAATTTTCTTTCAAAATTCTAGTATACTTTTATTGAAAGAAATTGAGTCTTTGAATAGACTTACAACTCACTTATTCTCTCTTACGACCAATATGGGACTAAAGAAGAGGAAAAATAAGGCAACTAAATAAAAGAAAATTCATTCGACTCATTAAAATAAAAATACAGACTCGGACTCAATACAATAAAAGAAATCTGAGTTGATGCCCCATCACTCTCGCCGGGTGGGAAGAACTCGACCCTATCGAGTATACATGAAATGGTGGTGGTTCGCCACTGGTCTGAATCTGAACGCTGGTATGATTCAGTACTGATCTTGTAGAGCCTCTAGCTTGTAGATATTGTGAAACTAATATGTTGCTGATACTATGCAGTTGCTGATGTTATCGTCTTGTTGCTGTAGAGTTGTTGAAGATTAGTCGGAAGATGAAGAGGATGACGAAGGGCATCTGATGACGCGAATGAGGGGAAGAGTAGTACTGTGGCAACAGTCAGAGGATGAGAAGAGGAGCCGTGGAGAGAAGGGGAGGAGGTCACAGAGAGGTGGGGAGCATAACTGGGGCGACGAGCAGAAGGCCACAGGGAGGTGGACAGAAGCAGTCGATGGGAGCAAAGTGGAGGCCGAGGCAAGGAAGCCTGACATTAGTTGCTTCTGATGGCTCAGTGAGAAGGAGATGATGCTGGCAATGAGGAGGAGATCTCGGGGATGAGTAGGATGCGGAGGAGCTGGATCTGCGGTCGAAGGATGCAGAGGAGCAGTCGGCTTGGCGTGGCTGTGCTCTTTAGCGCGACGTAGGAAGAGGCAGGGGAGTTGTTGATCAGGCTCCCGCAATCATGTGACGCGCAAGGAAGAGAGACAAAGGCGATGATTTACGGGTGTGGAAGGTTCTTTGGTGGAAAGAGGAGAAAGAAGAGAAAAAAGAAGAAGAGCACGTGATGAAAGAAAAGAGAGGGGAAGACGAAAAGACACTTGGCGCATGTGGGGATTTTGCAGAGCACAAGTGAGGAAACAGGGAAGAGAGAAAGATTTAGATTTTGTTTTTTCCTTTGTTTTTTTTATCCTTTTTTGGTTTAATTTTTGTAACTAATGGGATACAGTTGGGATTGATTTTGTGGTTAAGATAAGATTTGTGATAGAGATTTGAGAGTTTGGATGAAAAGATAATCAGGATATGGATTTTTTTGGGATTTTTGACAAACGAGATGAGAACGAAAGTGAAGTAACAAATTACACCGGTTTCTCACCGAAATTACCAATTTATTTCAACATTAACAATAAATGGTTCAAAAAAATTGTACCAATTTCACATTAAGATTTTTTTTCACAAGAAAATTTGTATTACAAATTAATTTTTATGACTCATTATTTTTTCTAACTTTGCTCTGATACCAAATTAATATGAAATGAAAGAGGGGGTCGAAGGATTTTGGGAAAAACTGAGAGATGAAAGAAAATAACTAGATTACCTAATGGATAAATAAAAGTCCTTTACTTTCCCGGATCTCACGCCGGTTCACATCGCGCGCTCCTTGATCTTGACCTCACGCCGCTTCACGCCACACGTTCGATCTTAATTTCACAGTTAGGACCTCACACCCTGCCATGGGTGGCACGCCCCCTCAAGAGAAAAAACCCAAAACATTTTTTTTATCAAAATTCTAGTCTACCTTTATTGAAAGCAATTGAGTCTTTAAATAGACTTCGATCAATATGGGACTAAAGAAGAGGAAAAACAATATTACTAAATAAAAGAAAATTCACTTGACTTAATAAAATAAAAATACAAACTCAGACTAAATAAACAAAAGAAATCTGACTCGATGTCCCAATTAGTTACTCTACTCCTCGTGGTTTTAGTGACTGGTTAGCCTATATAGAGTGCTACTGTGACTGTAATGGGATGTCTGACTTGCGTAAGATTTGATTTGCTAGGATGAGACTAGAGTCAGCCATGATTTATTGGACTTCGATAGGGATAGCACGTGAGAGACATCGTAAGAACCCTATAGAGTCGTGGGAAGAGATGAAACATAAGCTTAAAGAGAAGTACCTCCCCGAGTCTTATAGAAACCGTCTTCTAGATAAGTTGCACAACCTTCGTCAGGGTAGTATGTTAGTTTAAGATTACATAGCTAGATTTAATAATTTAACCCTTTGTTGTAACATGAGAGAGGACCGTTCCCATACTATATCTAGGTTTTGTTTAGGTTTGAGGTCAGATGTAAGGCATGCTAGATCATTAGCTCCTACTATGTAGACTCGTTGAAGAGGCCTTTCATTTAGCTTTAGAGATAGATTGTCTTTCAAAGGGATATTCATTTTTAAAGTCAGGGAGCAGTGTTCTAAATGTGAGGGATATGGAGATTATGATTACTATTGCCTCTCGAAGACTTGACATGTTAATATTGTGTCTAGTGATGATGTTGATGACTCGAGAGTTGTGGAGGATATCTACGTTCCTTCCGAGCTTGCTAGTATCGATGAGGATCTATTAGTTAATTATAGTACACCCAAACCTGATGATATCTATATTCATGAGGATAATACTAGTGACTCTGAGCATGTATTAATGGAGTCTAGTATGTCCGTACTTGTTGTAGGTATTCACTTGTCACATCGATGATAGAGGACGAGATTGAACATGAGTCAGTTGTCACTGACGTGGTTATGACTAGTAAGCCATTAGAGTCCCATCGTGCAAATTGTCAGTTTCACACATACTTCTCGCATGAGGATAAGCAGTCAGTTCATCTTCTGAACTTTGATCTTATTCTTAAAGAGAGTCAGGAGATGACAAAGGTTGAGTCTATTATTGATACACCTAGCGTTTTCTCTTCTTGTGAGTCATCAGAGTTCTATATTATGATTCGTCAAGGTACTCCTAGTGACTCTTCTTTTAATGCATGTTTGGAGTTCTTTACTGAGTTTCGTTCGATTTCTATTGGTCCTAGTGATGTTATATCATTAGCAATGTTTGATGTACGTCCTCTTAGGAAATCCATATATCTTTTTTTCCCCTATATTTAGGAGTTATACTTTTGTGAGTTTGACGCATTGCGTTTTCCTTTTACACATAATAATATCACTAGACAGATAACAATTTGCAATGATGGTTACAAAATTTATTGCATATTCACATAGTATCTTGGAGGGATTTACAGTTGATGATGAGATGGTTACGATTCACTTTGAGAGGTTTTCCTTCAAGAATTGTGAGAATGTTGCATGCTTGATATACATGTTCCTATAGAGTTCTGAGGAGGATTACTTATATCAGCCAGACATTGGATATCCCATGGGATCCTGGTATCATCCCGGTTTTCATTGAGGATGATTTGCCTCTGTCTGATGCATGTGCCTTTCTACATGTGTCATCGACTATGGCTAATTCATCACAGAGGCCAGTTTCACCTCCACTACCCTAGTTCAGATTTGAAGCATGAATGCTTGTGTTCCATGACCACCACCACGACCCGATTGAGATACTTCATGCGAGGAGATTGTTCCGTTTAACCCAGACATGCTCAATGTTTGTTATTTTTTGCATTCACCAGAGATGAATATTTTTAAGCCAGAGAGAATGATGACGATATCTTTAGTTATCTTTTATTTTAGTTTTCTTTAGTTGTTTTTATTTAGTTTTGTTTATTTGGTACCACATTGGTTGTAGTGGAAGGTGTCCACTTGGTGTAAGCATATACAAGACCAAAACTCTTATTGAGTTCGGCAGTTAATGAGATTGAGTTTATTAAACTTTTGCTTTGCATGTTGATTTACTTAGCTCTTTAAATATTTTGTGAGTGAGTTGTAAAAGTGGGTGAGAGACCCAAATCAAATCTGCATGTGTGATGCATGGAATGGGTGAGCGATCACCTGGGTGAGAGATCTGAATCAATCTTTATCCATTGTTATCCCTAAATTATCAAACCCTAGTTCTTCTCCTTCCTGTGTCATTCAAGTGAATTGACATAAACATTGTAGATATAAACTTTTACAGGAGAAATTCATCTACACTCAAATTATAAGCGGGAATGTAAATCAAATGCAAACACTAGAGAATTACGTAAAAAATCCGACGAGGAAAAAACTACGGAGCAGAGAGAGAAATTCCATTAAGTTAAAGAGGTTACAATGAATTCTCCATGCTCTATTGCCACTTTCGTTCTCTAGGGCAATTTTCTAGAGTCCTCCCCTTTTCCTTAGAGGAGAATGTCTCTATCTATGCTGAATTGTTGGCCTGAAGGCGGGTGAAACATTGGCGAGATTGACGTAACTACCACGATCCTCATGTGCGGAGTTATTGTAACGACCGCGATTGTGGGCACTTGATTGTTGGGATTTTTCCAAAAATTTTGCCCAGCTCACAATTGTCCAGAACGTTGCGAACGCAGGGGGAGTGAGTTGCGTAACCAAAGGCGAAGATCAAAGAGGGCGGTTGCTTAGCTGCCTTACTCAGAGCGGAAGTCTTTGGAAAGGAGTGAACCTTGGGAGCATGTGAATTCTCTTGGCGAAGGTGTCTTTGGGAGAAGGAGCGGCTTCGGACTTCGGGATGGTTGAGAGCGTAGAAATTCTTGAGGCGGAGGTGTCCTCGAGAGGAGCGGTTTCGGACCTCGGGATGGTTGAGAGCATGTGAGTTCTCAGGGCAGAGGTGTCCTCGAGGAGGAGCAGTCTTGGGAAGGTGCTCGACCTGTCTGGGCTTCGGGAAGATGCTCAGACTTTCTTCTTGGGCCCGTCGTGGGCGTACCGGTACGTCGAGTTCTTTGCTTGTTCGGGATGCTTCTGACGAGGTGGGACACCTGTCGCGATCTTGAAGAACAAAATCTAACCACTATAGCTGCGCCCTCCATCTCCTCTTTCTTAGCATCTCTGAGAGAGAAGGGGAGCGGACTAGTCTAATCGTCTACAATGGGGACTTCTCTGGGTAGTCGGAGCACCCTCTTCGCGGGAGAGCAACTTGAGGTGACTTTTCATGTGGACGTCGGGACAAAGGATGTATCTGTTATGCTTTTCAAAAACTCACATAAATATAGTGTGATATTGTATTGCTTGTTAGATGTGATCACATAATATTGAAAGGATTTGAAATGGAAATATTTGAATTAAAATTTGTGCATGAATGAAAGTGAGAGTAATTGTTTTGATCTTGCCTGTGTTGTTCAATTGTTGGTCTACTCGAGACTGGCCGCCTCTGAGGAGTGTTGACCAGTTTTTCGGAAACTGTCTTAGAAGAACTTGAGTGGTGGGGAAGGAAAATGACACGATCTCCGAGTGGGAGAAATCCCATCTGTCGAACCTGCAAATATTTTCTTCGAGTGGGAAAATCCCAGCTGCGGAGTTGGATTCGCATTAGCTCCCGAGTGGAAAAATTTCATCAATGGGGTTGTGAAGCTGGGATCCTGAAAGGGAGAAATCCATGCAACAGAGTCTAATCTCTGAGTGGGGGAAATCCCACAGTGTAGTGTCATGGATGCTGGAAGGAGTGTGTGTCGCTGCCCCTAAGCGAGCTCCCGTTCTGATGTACTAATTGTTGGACCTATAAAAAGTGTCCTGAAGTAGGGACATCACCTAGCGACAGATTGGACGCGTCCATTCTAGATAGGAGCCCCTACTCAGTGTGACGATCCGATCCTCCGAGTGAGAGTAAACCCAGCAGTGGAGTTGACCTGCATGTGGGGGAAATCCCACAACATAGCTATCTCTCGAGTGGGAAAATTTCATCATCGGAATATGGATGGCAGCTCCCGAGCAGGGTGGTATTCCCCGCATCAAAATATGAAGAAACTATCAGGAGTTCATATGCTCGTAGGTTTAGATGAGGGGAGCCTGTAGGCTAGTGCTTGTGCTTTAAATGGGGAAATCCCATCAGTGGAACATCAAGTGGGCGCTCTGAGAGGAAAAAAATTCTTGTAGCAGAGTGGGAGACTCCGAGTGGGGGAAATCCCTCATCGGAGGGTTTCGACTCTCGTAGAATAACCGAGAGAGCACCCGTGGGCATGTCGCGTTGACACTTTCGAGTGGGAAAGATTTCGTTAGTCGAACTCTTGGCCGCCTCCGAGTGAGGGAAATCCCATTATCAGGGCGTGTGGATGGATAGACTGTAATGGATGAATGTACTGCCACGGATGGATAGTGTGCCATGGATGGATTGACTGACATGGATGGATGTACTGCGATGGTAATTAGTATCCAATATTGCATATTTTACATCATAACTCCCATGCATATTACAAATAAATATGTGATTTTTACTCCTCTTCTCTACATATTTGCAGGTACACACTTAATGGAGAGATATCCAAATAATCACTTAATTAACACTAATTAAGTGATTAATCCATGATTAAGATAAAGCAAATTCAAATCCAGATCTAGAGAGATCCGCGCGCCAATTGGAGAATCCAAGTAGTCCACGTGGCTAACAACCCAACTACCAGATCTCACCAGAAAGATCCGGCTCAACGGCCCAGATCTGGCGGCGATCCCGCGGCAATCCGCGGCAGATCTAGGCCGTTGAGATCCCGGATTTCGTGGCAACAACCTTGGCTCTTGAAGCTTCTCCTTTCTGCTATAAATAGTGCACCTTCACCTGCAAGCAAAAACTGATCAGAGAAGAGAGAGAGATTAGTTCAAAGTTTTGTATTTTGTTAGTTTTTCTTTAGGATTTTTAGCTCTCTATGATCTTCTTCTCCCTAGATTTCATTGCAAGAGAGAGTTGTAAGAGAGAGAGAGCTTGTATCATCAAGGAGTGACAACTTGGAGCTATACAAGGATTGATCCATTCTCTACTTCTCTACTTGAGCTTGATTCTAGTTTGATTTCTTTCCTTACTTGCTTTGTTTACTTTCTTGCAATTTAATTCATGTTTAGCTTTTCTTTTGTAATGATGTGTAGCTAATTCTTTCTCCATGTACTAGCTAACCACTACCTTGCTAACTTCTAACTCATGGGTGATTGCTTTACTTCATCTTGCAATTTGTATGGTTTTCTCTTCTCCGATGGGTTTCTTTTCATTTCTTGGCAAGTATCTTGTTGTAATTCTCCATATGATTCATGTGTGTCTCACTTGGAGCCTAGTCTTTGAACTAGTGCCTTGATGGAACATGGAGATGGATCACCAATATGCTATTTGTTGTACAACTTCATTATGTCGATTCTTGAATGTTGTATGCCTATTCATTAGCATCCCTTGAGTGTAGCTCTTTTGTTTCCATTATTGAAAGTCTAATTTGTAGGCCGATGACCATCTATGGAGGCTACAAGACAAGTCCAAGAATGAATCCCCATCATCCAAGTGAGAAAGTAATTAGACCAACAAGCAAGACATATCCATGCCAATGAATCAACATGAGGCATGCATCACTATCAAGGAGTTTAGTATATTTTGGCAAGGTAGTTAAGGTTAGCTAGTCATGGTTTTCTTTCATTCAAGTTTTCTAAAGTTTTCTTTCCTTTTAGTGTGAATACAACAAACCTCTTCTTGATTTCTTTCACTTACCACCATGAACATATCCATACACTCTTTAATTCCTTTCTTTGTGTTTTATTCATTCTTTTAAGCAAGAGAAGAATTCTCATTTTCTTTTTCTCACGAGTATCGTAACGCTTCTACGCTAGCTCTCCTTGTGGTTCGACTCGGTATAGCTTTATGCTATAGCGGAAGATTGGAACAAGGTATATCAATTACAATTTGAATTGAAGTGAACAAGAATCAAAGGTGAACTCTAAACCTTAAACCATATCTTTTACACCTAATTCTTGTGCAAGAACTTCTTGTACCTTGTTTTGACCAATCAGA
>JAVJIF010027782.1:0-92440 GCA_038442645.1 Agave tequilana
TTTTTGTGTAACTTCATGTATATGTCTATTTTATCCAAATTATTGTTATACATATACATCCTTTTTGAGCCACGTGCCTTCATGCATATATCGTTGGGACTCGTTGTGTTTGGATATGTATGTATACTTTAATTGTATAGGACTTACATATACCTTGAAGATTAAATAAGTTTTAATGATTCTCATGTTATCTTGTTTTTTAAAAGGATATTGAGCTAAATTGTATAATTTCATGATCATGTCTTCACATTGTATTTATACACTCATATTATATTCTTACTCATGTGTTTGTTTTCATGAGTTATATTTATGCTTAATTGGCTTAGAGTGTTGATTATCATGTGGATTTCATGTTTCATGAAAATGATTTTGTTTTATTCCTTGCTTGAAGGATTTCGTACTAGTTTAAAAGATTTTCCATTTAACTAGTTACGGTATTCTTCATTTTGGTAGAGTTTTCAAACAAAGCTTATTTTTCAAATCTATTTTGAAAACCCCTACCTTTACGGGAGGTTGGATGGGAGTCCATGCCGATATGTTTATATTGAAAATCATTTTAAACTTGTGCATGAGATGGGAGGTAGTTATATGAGTTATACCATGCTTTTATTGTTATGTCAATTGGTATCATTGAACTCTTTCAATTGGTATCAATTTGATCCTTTTTGTATACTCATATGTTTATTGTGTATGTATATTTTCAATTGGTATCATCTAGTGGTGATTAGTACTCATTCTATTTCATAACATATACTTGTTTTATTTGTGCTACTATATTTCTATATCTTAAGCACAAATCTTGTTTAAGCTAGAGTTTGAGCTTCAACTTCATTTCAATTGATTTAGTTTTCAATGGTATCTTATTTCAAGCCTATGCATAGTTTTTGTTGGTATTTCATAAAGGGGAGGAAAATTCGATTTTCATATTTCAATTGGTATTTGTATTTCCACTCCACTTTATGATAGAAAATAATAATGGTTAATTTCAATTGATATCAAGATGTTTATTTGAAAATTTTAAATTTGTATCTCAAATTTTTTTTTTTAAAAAAAATTTATTATACAAAAGTTTTAATTATATTGACTATAGGCAAGGAGGCTTAACATCTCTTCTACATATAGATTCATGTTGAGTGTATCTTATATTGAGGAGCTTAACATCTCTTCTTTATGTGGTACACGTGTGTAGGGGGAGCTTCATATCTCCTCTTATGCATTACATAATGTGTTGTTATGTGAATTAGGGCTTAACATCCCTCTTTCATGTAATGCATATGTGTAGGGAAGCTAACTTAGCGTCTTCCTCTTTATGAATGTATATAGCATATAACATTTATTGATTTTTGTTTACTTTCAATTGGTATCAAGATGCTTTATGACATATTTTAAATTGATATCTAATTGATTGTCACCCCTCATTGACCTTGTTTTTGTTTTTAGACAAAAAGGGGGAGAACATTGTTTGTATTGTTTTGATTGACATAAGGGGGGAGAAAGATTTTTACCCTCATTTTATTGTTTTGATTATTTACCCTTTGTTGATGATTAACAAAAAGGGGGAGAATAATTTGTGTTTTATATATGCATACTTATGTTTTGCATATATTAAGTTTTATTGGTATCTAGAGCATCTAGTATTTTTGTTATGTTTTATTAATTTAATTGGTATCTAGAGCTTCTAGAACATGTTTATGTGTTTTATGCATGTTGATACATACATGTTTTTGTACATTCATTGCAATCTTTTGTTTATTTGTTTATGTATGAGTTAAGGGGGAGCTTCTTTGAAGCTTAACTTTAATCCATGCATATATAACTCCATGAGTTTTGTCATCATCAAAAAGGGGGAGATTGTTGGCCCAAAGGCCTTGCACCCTAGTTTTGATGATGATTAACTCATGTAGTTATGTTTACTAATATTTTGTGTTGTTTAAGTTTCAGATCATTAACGAAGATATTAGTTGATGATTAGCTTCAATAAGGAGTTTAGAAGCTTTTCATGGTGATTCCGGTGCCAAAGCTTAAAGTTCATACCTTTGCACTCGATGGATCACGGTGTTTGTGGATCAGTCGCTTGAAGATGATGGTCATCAAGAAGACTTAGGTATCCATAGTTTAGAGTGTGTTTTAGATCCATTTGTAAGCTTAATATAGTTGATATGCTCAAGTGCACAAACACACACGTTTTCATGTTTTGGATTTGGTTTTCATGAATAGTTTGATCAAATAAGTTTACATGGTTTATATGTATAATAGATGTATTCTAGTTATAATACATGCTTAAATATCTTAAACAAACTTATTTTGACTATCCTATTCATGTGTTGAAAAATCTAAGTTTGATAAAATACAAGTTTGTTTTTGATAAAATTTGCAAGACTCAAAAAATGAATTGATATGTTTGATATATGTCTTGAAATTTTTATCACTTGTTTGTGTTTCAATAATAAAATGTTAAAACAAGTTTTGTGAATTTTTAGAAGACTTAAAAGATTTTTCAAAATATTTTAAACTGTTTTTCTGACCCAGATTTCTGTTCCAGGCTTCAACCAGTCGACTAAGTCAAACTGACCAAGTCGACTAGGATGAAGTCGGTCGACCGGGCCGGTCGACCGACGTGCACAGATCGTGCACGTTTGGCAGCTCTGGGACGGCGACCCGGGCGGTCGACCGGGACTGAGAGCAGTGCTCTCTGTTTGTTTGGGTCGACCGTGCCGGTCGACCGTGGTTGCCCAACGGTCACAATTCTGACCGTTGGCGGTCGACCGGGCCGGTCGGTCGACCGTTAGCCTGTCAGGCTGCCACATCAGCTAACGGCTAGTTCTGATGGGCCTATATAAACCCCAATTCTTTGGGATTTTGGCAAAGGTTTTTACAAGAGAAAAATTCCCAGTTTTCCTGAGTTTAAAACAAGTTTTAAAAATTGTTTTTGGGCTTTAAACTTCTCATCTTTATTGTTTTGGGTTTTTGAAAAATCAAAGAAAACTAGGGTTTTGGGAGATTGTATTGAGTTCATTTTCTATCATTTATAAGAGATTCCCAAGTAGTTTTTCTTTGTTGCTTGTTTCCAAAAACACCTAGTTTTCCACACTTGAGCTATCTTCTATCCTAATATTAGGATCTTGTTTTTGTGGAAAAGAGAAAAGAAAGAGAGATTGTTTGTGGTCTTTGGAACCACTGTTGTAAACACCCTTGTTCTCTTTGTATCCCTCTTTGGTAGAGGTGATCGGGTGATTGGTTTGCTCCCTCTAGTGAGAGGTGGAGTTTGGTTGTAAACCCTCTTCGGTAGAGGTGTTATGGTTGTTGGCTACGGGCCTACCCCTCGGTTGTGAGGTGGTGTTGAGAGAGGAGTTCGGTACTCCTTGTGTTGTAACAAATCCTTCTCGGTGAAGGTTCCCTCGGTGGGAGTCCTCGGTGGACGTTATAGTGGATTGGAATCCTACACGGTGGTGTAGGCGGGGATGTAGAGCAAGGTGCTCGAACCTCGAAATATATCATTGTGTTTGCGTTTGATCCACTTGTCTCTAAACTCTCTCTCTTTACATTTGTACAAAGCATCATACTTCATTCATATCATATATTGCTTGTTGTGCCTTGCTATTTAATATTGCTATATCTTGTATATACTTGGTTGTTTGTGTGTGCCTCACTTGTACTAATCAACAAGAGCTTCACATAGCACCTCAACCATTCAAGGGGAATCAAGAGGAGTTAGTCCAGAGCCCTTCACGGGGAATTCGGCTACACTTGTTGATTGTACTAAGTGTGATTGCAAAATTTGCATTTGCTTCCGCATTTAGCGCATTTAGTTCCTAGATTAGCACTTAGACCTATCACCCCCCCCCCTCTAGGTGTTTTTCAATTGGTATTAGAGCTAGTGCTCCTGATACTTAGGCTTAACATCCTAGGAGTGAGATCCTTGCTTGCTAATCTATTGTTTGCATTTGCTGCTTTGCGCACATATAGTTTGGACCCATGGACTTCATGACCCCACCTAGCTTTGATCCTTCCAACATTGTTGTTTGAAAGTATAGGATGTCCTCATACCTAAAGACCCTAGGTTTGCATGTTTTTCTCGCGGCTACCAAGAGATGTTATCTTGGTGATCGCAATCATATAGGGGCAATGCACAAGCCCTGAGGCCATTAGAAGCACACTTCCTAAAGAATATCTTTTGCATGTTTCTAACATTGATTCTGCCTTTGCAGTGTGGAATATCTTGACTACCACCACCTCCAAGCTTCAATTGCCAATCCAACCGGAGGAAGAATCTAGTGGAGATGAATCCGAGCTGCACAATGCCATATGATCCAAGGGAATGACTCCCTTGAGGTACACTCGGAAACTCAACTAGATAGTTTTGACTCTAGTTCTTCATGTGATGATTATATTGATCCTCATGCTTTGAATGAAGAACTTTCTATTGTGTGTGAAAAATTAATAGAAAAATATAAAGTTTTGAAAAAGAAAAGTCTAGGAATTGAAAAAGAAAATAAAAATTTGCATTCTAGACTTGACATTGTTTTGCAAGAGAAAGAGGAGATTTCTAATGAGAAGTATTCATTAAAATCTCAACTTGATCTTGCCCTAAATGAAAATAAAGTTTTAAAATCTAAAAATGATTGTGAAACTCTTGTGAAAAATAATGTTGTTTTGTCTTCAAAAATTGATTTTGTTTTAAAAGAGAATGTTGCTTTGAAAAATAAAATTATTTCTATTTCAAATGATTTAGATGTGTGTTTAAAGAAAAATGTTGTTTTACAAAATAAGATTGATGCTCATGTTTGCCATGCTAGGTTAGTATCACACACCTCCTATTGCATGTGCCACCTCTTCTTTAATTGATATGATATATCCATGCTTAAGAAGAAGGTTGATTGTTTGGGCTCCACTATGAGCCAATGTGCCATGAACCACTCACGTTTGGAAACCTTGGTTCGAAAGAAACAAGTTCATCCTTTATGCATGCACACCCATCACGGCATACACATGGTCCTCACGGACACCATCGCACAATGTATGCTCATGTGTACACTTGTACACATTGTGGACGTAAGGGCCACCTTGCTAAATTTTGTTATGATAGATTACATACTTCAAATTTAGCAAAGAATTTTGTTTGGGTTAGAGAAGGTACTAACCCCCTTGGACCAAAAAGATTATGGGTACCAAAGACCACCCCTAAGATTTTTGATGTAGGTGTGGGCTCTCACATGACGTGAGAGTGATGACACCTTGGAGTGAATGCGTTCCATACTTAAAGGAGATTATTTGGATGCATCACTTTCAAGGGAAGGTTTGGTGGAGAGGACCAACACGTTTTGGAGACAAGGAGTGTTGCTTCTTCGGTTTTGGTGACAATCCTTTACTCCCGTTTATTTACATGCTTTCCATGTTTATCATATATAGCATGTTTTTTGTTTGTAGATTATTATGATAATGCCATGGTTATTAAATCCTTGACATACATGTTTAGCTTTTTGAGACACCCATGTTTAATATGGATCATTATCTTAGTGTTCTCACAATTGTTTAGCTATCATGTTTATCTTAGATTTAATAACATGTGAATTTGCATAATAATCATGTTTTGTTTATCATGATGAATTTTGTTTTGTTTTATGCTTCATGCCTTGATTACATGTTTAGATGTTAGTTTTCACTAAAACTAGGTATATACTTGTGCATATAGTGGGCCACAAATAAATCTATATATGTTTGGGCTTGATTGCTTATTTGAACCCATTAGATGTGCTAGTATAGTCTAGTTTTGATGATTCATACATTTTAAACTTGTATTCCTATTTTTGGATTTGTTTTATGTGTATAACTTTTCAATTCATGTATATGTGTATTTTGCCAAACTTTAAGATATACATGTATACCCCTTGAGTCATTTGCCTTTCATGCAAATCTATATATGGACTCAAATGTGTTTAGGGATATGTATGTATACTTATTGTGTTGATAATTCATACATATACCTTGAAATGAATTTTGTTTTAATGAAAATTTAATTTTTCATGTTTCCATGTGTTTTTGTGTAACTTCATGTATATGTCTATTTTATCCAAATTATTGTTATACATATACATTCTTTTGAGCCACGTGCCTTCATGCATATATCGTTGTGGACTCGTTGTGTTTGGATATGTATGTATACTTTAATTTGTATAGGACATACATATACCTTGAAGATTAAATAAGTTTTAATGATTCTCATGTTATCTTATTTTAAAGGAATATTGAGCTAAATTGTATAATTTCTTGATCGTGTTCTTTCACATTGTATTTATACACTCATATTTATATTCTTACTCATGTGTTTGTTTTCATGAGTTATATTTATGCTTAATTGGCTTAGAGTTTGATTATCATGTGGATTTCATGTTTCATGAAAAATGATTTGTTTTATCCTTGCTTGAAGGATTTCGTACTAGTTTAAAAGATTTTCCATTTAATTAGTTACGGTATTCTTCATTTTGGTAGAGTTTTTTCAAACAAAGCTTATTTTTCAAATCTATTTTTGAAAACCCCTACCCTTTACGGGAGGTTGGATGGGAGTCCATGCCGTATATGTTTATATTAAAAATCATTTTAAACTTGTGCATGAGATGGGAGGTAGTTAATGAGTTATACCATGCTTTTATTGTTATGTCAATTGGTATCATTGAAACTCTTTCAATTGGTATCAATTTGATCCTTTTTGTATACTCATATGTTTATTGTGTATGTATATTTTCAATGGTATCATCTATTGGTGATTGGTACTCATTCTATTTCATACACATATACTTGTTTTATTTGTGCTACTATATTTCTATATCTTAAGCACAAATCTTGTTTATGCTAGAGCTTGAGCTTCAACTTCATTTCAATTGATTTAGTTTTCAATTGGTATCTTATTTCAAGCCTATGCATAGTTTTTGTTGGTATTCATAAAGGGGAGAAAATTCGATTTTCATATTTCAATTGGCATTTGTATTTCCACTCCCTTGCTTTATGATAGAAAATAATAATGATTAATTTCAATTGATATCAAGATGTTTATTTGAAAATTTTAAATTGGTATCTCAAAAAATTTTTTAAAAAAAAAATTTATTATACAAAAGTTTTGATTTATATTGACTATATGCAAGGAGAGCTTAACATCTCTTCTATATATAGATTCATGTTGAGTGTATCTTATATTGAGGAGCTTAACATCTCTTCTTTATGTGGTACAACGTGTGTAGGGGGAGCTTATATCTCCTCTTATGCATTACATAATGTGTGTTATGTGAATTAGGGCTTAACATCCCTCTTTCATGTAATGTATATATGTAGGGAAGCTAACTTAGCGTCTTCCTCTTCATGAATGTATATAGCATATAACATTTATTGATTTTTGTTTTACTTTCAATTGGTATCAAGATGCTTCATTGACATATTTTAAATTGATATCCTAATTGATTGTCACCCCTTATTGACCTTGTTTTTGTTTTTAGACAAAAGGGGGAGAACATTGTTTGTATTGTTTTGATTGACATAAGGGGGGAGAAATATTTTTACCCCTCATTTTATTGTTTTGATTATTTACCCCTTTGTTGATGATTGACAAAAAGGGGGAGAATAATTTGTATTTTATATATGCATACTTATATTTTTGCATATATTAAGTTTTATTGGTATCTAGAGCATCTAGTGTTTTTGTTAATGTTTTATTAATTTTATTGGTATCTAGAGCTTCTAAAACATGTTTATGTGTTTTATGCATATTGATACATACATGTTTATGTACATTCATTGCATATCTTTTGTTTATTTGTTTATGCATGAGTTAAGGGGGAGCTTCTTTGAAGCTTAACTTTAATCCATGCATATATAACTCCATGAGTTTGTCATCATCAAAAAGGGGAGAGATTGTTGGCCCAAAGGCCTTCCACCCTAGTTTTGATGATGATTAACTCATGTAGTTATGTTTACTAATATTCTTGTGTTGTTTAAGTTTCAGAT
Organism: Agave tequilana; assembly: GCA_038442645.1. NCBI lineage: Eukaryota > Viridiplantae > Streptophyta > Magnoliopsida > Asparagales > Asparagaceae > Agave > Agave tequilana. Next base: position 7,996 of record JAVJIF010027782.1, read on the forward strand.
TATTAACGAAGATATTAGTTGATGATTAGCTTCAACAAGGAGTTTAGAAGCTTTTCATGGTGATTCCGGTGCCAAAGCTTAAAGTTCATACCTTGCACTCGATGGATCACGGTGTTTATAGATCGAGTCGCCTTGAAGATGAAGGTCATCAAGAAGACTTAGGTATGCATAGTTGGAGTGTGTTTTAGATCCATTTGTAAAGCTTAGTATAGTTGATATGCTCAAGTGCACAAACACACACGTTTTCATGTTTTGGATTTGGTTTTCATGAATAGTTTGATCAAAACAAGTTTACATGGTTTATATGTATAATAGATGTATTCTAGTTATACATACATGCTAAACATCTTAAAAAACTTATTTTGACTATCCTATTCATGTGTTGAAAAATCTAAGTTTGATAAAATACAAGTTTTGTTTTTGATAAAATTTGCAAGACTCAAAAATGAATTAATATGTTTGATATATGTCTTGAAATTTTTATCACTTGTTTGTGTTTCAATATAAAATGTTAAAATAAGTTTTGTGGATTTTTAGAAGACTTAAAAGATTTTTCAAAATATTTTTAAACTGTTTTTCTGACTCAGATTTCTATTCTAGGCTTCAACCAGTCGACTATGTCAACTGACCAAGTCGACGAGGATGAAGTCGGTCGACCGGGGCCGGTCGACCGACGTGCACAGATCTGTGCACGTTTGGCAGCTCTGGGACGGTCGACCCGGGCGGTCGACCGGGACTGAGAGCAGTGCTCTCTGTTTGTTTTGGTCGACCGTGCCGGTCGACCGTGGTTGCCCAACGGTCACAATTCTGACCGTTGGCGGTCGACCGGGCCAGTCGACTGTTAGCTGTCAGGCTGCCACATCAGCCTAACGGCTAGTTTTCTGATGGGCCTATATAAACCCCAATTCTTTGGGATTTGGCAAAGGTTTTTACAAGAGAAAAATTCCCAGTTTTCCTGAGTTTAAAACAAGTTTTAAAAAGAGTTTTTGGGCTTTAAACTTCTCATATTTATTGTTTGGGTCTTTAAAAAATCAAAGAAAAGTAGGGTCTTGGGAGATTGTATTGAGTTTCATTTTCTATCATTTATAAGAGATTTCCCAAGTAGTTTTTCTTTGTTGCTTGTTTCAAAAACACCTAGTTTTTCACACTTGAGCTATCTTCTATCCTAATCTATTAGGATCTTATTTTTGTGGAAAAGAGAAAAGAAAGAGAGATTGTTTGTGGTCTTTGGAACTACTTGTATAAACACCCTTGTTCTCTTTGTATCCCTCTTTGGTAGAGGTGATCGGGTGATTGGTTTGCTCCCTCTAGTGAGAGGTGGAGTTTGGTTGTAAACCTCTTCGGTAGAGGTGTTGTGGTTGTTTGGCTACGGGCCTACCCCTCGGTGTGAGGTGGTGTTTGAGAGAGGAGTTCGGTACTCCTTGTGTTGTAACAAATCCTTCTCGGTGAAGGTTCCCTCGGTGGGAGTCCTCGGTGGACGTTATAGTGGATTGGAAATCCTACACGGTGGTGTAGGCGGGGATGTAGAGCAAGGTGCTCGAACCTCGAAACATATCATTGTGTTTGCGTTTGATCCACTTGTCTCTAAACTCTCTCTCTTTACATTTGTGCAAAGCATCATACTTCATTCATATCATATATTACTTGTTGTGCCTTGCATATTTCATATTGATATATCTTGTATATGCTTGGTTGTTTGTGTGTGCCTCACTTGTACTTAATCAACAAGAGCTTCACATAGCACCTCAACCCATTCAAGGGGAATCAAGAGGAGTTAGTCCAGAGTCCTTCACGGGGAATTCGGCTACACTTGTTGATTGTATAAGTGTGATTGCAAAATTTGCATTAGCTTCCGCATTTAGCGCATTTAGTTCCTAGATTAGCACTTACACCTATTCACCCCCCCTAGGTGTTTTTCAAAATTTTCCTGACTTCTCCGGCTTCGGGTTAGGAAGTGGAGTTGGCATCAAAGCTTGTAGCGGCATGTTTGGTGCCTTGCTATAGCTATCTTGATTAGTCTCAGACATTTTCTGTAAGTTCAAGCAGAACAGAAGTAAGAAACTTCAATAAGTAATTGTCTTAAGATTGTTGGTTATTCTGCTTAACAGGAATCAATCTGACAACTAATCAAGATCACTGAGATATCAACAATCTAATTGGCCAGGTCGGCAAATATCAGGTGGGAGGTTTTCCGTTCAATAGAACGTTCCTTAATTTAAGAACCACCTTTCAATTTCCTTCCTTGGTTAAGCACCAATTAGACTGAATCTAAATCAGTCTCGATATACTATAAAGTATATCCCCTGTACAAAGGACTTAATCCACTTATACAGTATTTGGAGTGAGGTACGCTTAGAGCGAATCTCCTTAAGACAATTACGTCCCCGCACTGGTGCTAACGGAATAATGGACGCTGGTCTCCCAAGATACAATACTCCTTCACGGTATTTGGATCGCACTACCAAATCACCGTACGGTCGAACCGTAGTCAACCAGTACCTTCCACAAGATCGTTGAAGAAGCGGTACAAGGACAAATTTCGGATGAATATTTGCCTTTACTTTGGAGGAGCACCCATGTTGAGGACGATGGAAGGTTGAAGAATATTCTTCTTCAGAAGTACCAGATTCAGACAACAATTCTATAAAAGAATATGTTGAATTTTCTGATTCCTCTTTCAGAATGAATTTTTTGCAGAATCTTCTTTGGAAGTCGCTTCGGAAACCGAGTTACGGATTTCCCATTTCCCTTTTGGAAGTCACTTCACTTCAGAACTCTACTTCCTAGTTCAGAATGCAGACTTGCTTCTTCTTCAGAACTTAGACAGAAAGAGAGAGAGAGAGTGTTTTGCTCTTGGTGTTGGTGTATCTTCAATTGAGAGATCGGAGCGCTTTATATAGCGCTCCAGGAGGGGCCAATGGGTTCGAACCAATGAAAGGTTGCACCCTTTCGACCCAGCAGTCGTGTCTGTTGGCAGCCCAACAGTCGCAACTGTTGGCAGTCCAACTGACGCGGAGCGGTCTGTTGGCTGGCGGGCGGATTGGATCCGGAGCGGAGCGGGTCCGGTTTGGGTAGCGGAGGGGGTATGCTTGCAATCCATACCGCGAGACCCGATTCAAAAAGAACCAGGCCAGGTAGGAACCTGAACCCAGACCCAGAACCAGAACCAGAACCAGAACCCGAGCCCGGCCCGGCACCGGCCGCCGCCAGCGCGCGCGCGCGCGCACACACACGTGTGGGCGGGTATAGATCCCTCCCAATCGCGCGCGAAAACTCCAAGTACCCAAAGGCACGCCCTTTGTTCTTAATTTTCTCTATTTATACATCACAAACTTCCATCCCATGGCCAATGTGGGACTAAATGCTTTTAGCTACCTTTAGTCCCGTTTTGATTTTGAATTAGTTAATCTTTAGACTTGAATATCTCATTCATTCGAAGTCGGAATTGAACATGTGAATATACCACGTTCATCCCCAATGGAAGGAGAACACACTCCAACCATCATCCAATTGATTCGATCAACGGATCTCGCCATAATTCAACTCGAAGATTCATACTTATATCCTTCAATTCCAACAGGAATTATTGTATTATTCCCTGTACTGGGGCTTAGCGTACGTACGTGAGGGTATCTCCGCCTTGTGTATGTACGTCGCCATAACGTCCCCATATCCGTGGGATCGGGGCGTTACACGATCCATCGCCATTTCCTTCGATCATTAGCAAGCAGTCGAAACTCTGATACCACTTGATGCAGACAAAGAAGAAAACGCCACCGCCTAGATCTCGTTTTAGAGCCAACGAACTCTGAAGGATATTTTCAAATAGGATAGAACACTCGAATTCACGAGCAAAGGATGAATAAACTCGATCCCACGAGTAATTGAAAAAAAAAAAAAAAAACTTAATTTTTATTGATGATTAAAACTTGAATCCTAGAAATTCAAGATACAATGGGGTTACATAGGCAATAAAAGAAGAATATGAATTTAATTAAGAAACATAATCAACAAAAGAAAAATAAAACAAATTGGAGTTCAAATCGAACTGAAAAACTAAATCCTATTTAGAAACGAATACGCTGATATGCGCATGACTGTCGACAGGTGCCAGTCAGTTGTCGACAGGTACGCGCAGGACTATCGACAGGTGTCAGTCAGTTGTCGATAGGCTGTAAAACTCCAACTCTCAAAACACACGTGTCGACAGGTGCAAGTGAGTTGTCGATAGCTGACTTTGTCGGTCGACAACTTGGATTATGTCTTGGTTTGCTCTTAACTCTTGAAAAACCCTAATTCAATTTTATATCTACGGTTAAAAAAGCACTAGGTTATTTTTTGTCCGAAGCGAATCTCAACTACTCGTTTGAGTAAATTCAACCTCATTTTGAACCGTTAAAGAAAACTCTATATCAAACTATAGGTTATATCATTTCCTGTATCCAAATAGAAAATCTCATCCATTAAACCCTAGTTAATCTCTTGCGTATTTCTCAATCCCTCTCTTGCGTTTCTCTGCTCTCCCCCTCCGTCGTCCAAATGGAAATATCAGTCATGACTCATAAGTAATATGTGGCTTGTTGGATAATATTTGCGACCAAAGGTTTTGAATAAGAGGCATAAATTAATAGACCACAAAATTTAGAGCAAACTCGAGGAACTGGTCATAATTCCTTTCTTGAAAGTTGGTTAGAATTTGGCTCAAATGGGAGGTTTCCCGTGCACCTTTCACTCTCACAATTCATTACTAACCAAAAAAACACCAAACACGAAAAGATATCTTCTGATCTTTCTCTTTATTTGTGATGCAAGAATCTCTACCACAATATGCATAGGAAATTGGGGAAGGATTTATACTTCCTGCAGTTTAATATGTATACATTGGTTCAATTTGAGGAAAACACGTCCACAACTCATTCAAGTCCCTTGCGCAGACTGATCGTAGGGTTTGGGCATTGATGTATGCAAAGACAAATAGGCATTGTTGGGCACAAGAACATTAAATAAAAATATGCACAGGGGCTAATTAAATTTTATAGCGAGTAAAATTAGAAGGGGTTTTCTAAAATTTTAGAGGGTCACGTTGTGACCCGATGAGTCTCACTTTAACTCCGTCCCTTTCACCTTCATCAACCTCTTTTTTTTGGCTCATTTGCATGTGTGAGAGAGAGTGTGTGTGTGGTGGGGTTGGGGGGGGGGGGGGGGGGGGGGTGGGGTGGGTGGGGGTGTTTGTGTTGCTAATAATCTGAGTTGTTAGGAAGATTGAGAAATTATTTTGAGGAAGTTGCCACTTCTGTGCTTATGGCTCTATACCCCAAGCCAATTTGCTCTTGCCCCAGGTCCTCCCGCATCTCTTCCTCGGTAAGCGGACAGTGAAAGCTGGGGCACTTAGGACTGATAGAAAGCAGTATGTATATTTTGTCTGATGTAATACATGATCACAATCACCTTCAATTCAAAGAAAAGAGAAAAAGTAGGATTTTGAGAAAAGAGAAAAACTAGGATTTGAGAAAAGCGGAAACTAGGGTTTAGAAATAAAAACGAATAAATTTGGGCTTCACATCCCTTACGCCACGGGCTTCACACCCCAATCTCAAGAACTCAAGGACTCAACAAATTTAACCAAAAAAGTTTTAATTTAATCATTACCTAATAATAAAATAAGTCTGATGCCTATTTATAGACTTTTATAAAAGAGCACTTCTAAGGGATAACCGATGGTGGTACTAAATACCCACAAAAACATAATGACAATTACTCAAAATAAGTTAAGAGATAAAGAAAAAACACTAGAAGTAAGTTATGAAGGGGATTGGAAAACTTTGATACCAAACTGATGTAATATAGGATTACGATCGCATTCAATACAAAAAAAAAAGGAAAAAAACTAGGTTTTTGAGAAAAGAGAAATAGGATTTAGAGATAAGAACCGGATAAATTTGAGTTTCGCATCCCTTACACTACGAACTTCACACCCCTTACGCCAGGGCTTCACACCCAAAACTCAAGAGCACATTCAAGATTTTTAGCTGAAAAGTTTTCATTTAATCATAGTCTAATAATAAAAAGTATGATGCCTATTTATAGGCCTTTACAAAAGAGCACTTTAGGGGATAACCCTATGTGGTACTAAATACATAAAAACAAAGACAAATACTCAGGATAAGCTAAGGCATAAGAAAATGCTAGCAACTGGTGATGTCCTTAATATTTCCCCTAGGGTAAGAGAAACTCAACCTTGTCGAGTGAGGGTTCCCTCACGAAGCATCTCAATCGGGCCAAAGTGGTGATCATGAAAGCAGCACTGGTACATCACGTTAAGACCAAGATGGAGATAAAACTGGCTTCCATGACAAATAAGTGGTCATCATAGGGCTCGAGAAAGATACATGCAGCATGACAAGTCAACTCAGCTCTACTAAAAACTAAACCCACATACCAAGACACTAATCTCCTGTGAAACCAACCTCCTGTAGAAAGATCTACAATAGGTCATACACAACAGATGATCTCAAGAGAAGCCCTCATAACTTTCAAAGATGGTACTATCTCCAACGTAGGTTCTGCTGGAAGATTTATAAGGGTCTCAATAGGCAATTTTATAACTTTTGTGGGCTAATGGGAAATCTCTTTCTGCAGTGACACAAACTAAGCAATAATCTCTGGCCCTGACTCTAGCTTATCATTAACTTCTAGCTCTGGTTTTGGATCTTCAATAACTTCTTCCACCTTTCTTTCTAACATCTTCACCGTGCCAGTGAGAATCTCCTTACATTCAGTGATCAGATCGCTGAATTATGGCCCCCTCGAGATGTATGTATAACCGAGTATGAAGAAGCTCTTGTAAGACAAGCCAATCTCAACAGTCGATATGACTGTATTCCCACCACCAATAAGCTTCTCAGCCAGCTTCATTTAGGCATAGTAGCACCTCTGCGCAGGTGTCAAAGAGAAATATCTGAAGAAATTTACAAGTTGGTTTTCCCACTTTTCATACTCATCCTGATCCCTAAAACCCCGAAAATATAGAAAAGATGCATACATGTCCCTTTCAACCTCCTTTTCTTGACCACCAGTATATATGTATTTGCCACAAAAGTAAAAATCCTATGAATAAAAATCAGTGTATAAAGATCAGAGGTTACCCAATAAACTCAGTGGCTCGAACTGGACTCAAAGCGGATTGAATGTGGCCTGAAACGTGATTTTCTGTTGTAGTAGTACTGGCACCAATACGGGCTCTCTGAGGTCAGATCTACTGCTCAAACCTATGAAATCTTTTCAGTGGCTCTGGGGCTTAGTCACGAACCTCACGCTTTGAACAGAACTCCGAACGGGTGAGAAACGGGTCTGAATTGAGACTGCGTTGCTGCTGTTAAGCTGGCTCATTGAGTCAACTCGGCCTGAGTTAACTCAGTTACTCTGACTCAGTTCTGAGTCGACTCATATTGGTTCAGTTAGAAGCGGGTTGGGTTTAGGGTCAGGTGATGGCTCCGACCAGAATCAAACCCGATAAGCTCACAAGCTACTGGGTCGGCTTGGGTTTTAAAACAAACCCAATTAATCAAATCATACACCCAATTCACCTCCTCTTTTTTCCCAATCTCTGCTAGGGCTCAGGGTCTCTCTTCTAGGCGGCGGCGCTTTGGCGAGTAGCAACGAAGAAGACAACGGTGATGCAATGGAGATCTGATAATGACGCCAAGGCTCCAGCGACGACAAGGCAAGTGCCGATCAAAGTTTGTCAATGATGAAGCCAAGGCGGTGTTGTTGATGATGTGATGGCGGGGGCGAATTTGATGAGGTGATGGCGGTGATGGTGGCAGTGTTGATGAGGTGATGTAAGCGACTGGTGGCGACAGAGTACAGCGATGAAGGCGGGTGATGGAGAAGAGGCATCAGTGGCGTCAGTGGTGGTGGTGGAAATGATGTTTTGGCAGCAGAGATCGGTGGTGGCCTGATGGAGATGGCGTTGGCGTTTGTGGCGTTGGGTGGGAAATTGAGGGGGTGATGGGCGAGGATGGCAATGGGTTGCAGACGAGGTGCTCAAAGACGAGGAGGGAGGCGGGTGGAGGCGCAAGGCGGAAGGGGTGTGGCGGTTGGGTGATGGGTTAGATGGAGAAAAGAAGAATATGAAGAGGAGAAGATGACAGTGTATTTTTTTAATTTTCTTTTAGGAAGGAAGATGAACAGTATGAATTGGAATTTCTGTTGGTTTTCAAAGGATTTTGTGTGGGGTTTGCCACAATATATTTTTTTGGGAATGATCTGATTTTGAATTTGTTCTAAATCTAGGGTTTTAGAGAACTACGGTTTTTAGCAGAAAATTGAAGGAAATTGGAACCAAAAGCTCTAATATCAAATAGATGTAATACAAGATCGCAATCACTTTCAATAAAAGAAAAGGGAAAAATAGGGTTTGAGAAAAGCGAAAATTAGAGTTAGAAATAAGAACGGGATAAATTGGGGCTTCGCACCCTTTGATCCACGGGCTTTATACCCCTTGCACCACAAGAACTCAAAGGCTCAAGAAATTTAATTTGAAAAGTTTTAATTAAATCAATGTCTAATAATAAAAGAAGTTTGCCTATTTATAGACTTTTACAAAAGAGTACTTGTAGGGAGTAACCGATGTGATACTAAATATCCACATAAAAAACAAGACAATTACTCAAAATAAGTTAAGGCATAAGAAAACACTAGCAACTGGTGATGTCCTCATCATTGTTCCTAATGATCGAACTCGCCTAAAACATAAAGGATGTAAGCCTGGTCGTGTCAGAGACATCTTTATCTAAGGAGGAGGCTTCTTCGTCTGGCTCCTCAAAAATGCATGTTAGGATTTGCCAGCATAAGCGCGCCGCTGTGTAGGTTTAAACTTAGGATTTTCATAATCCAATCTTAACAATGGCTAAATGAACAGAGTGCTATGAAACGTGGCTGCCTACCTTTACTTTGCACCATTAATGAGTTTACTATGCGCTGATGCAAGCAATGATGTAAGCATGCACTATGCGCTGAGGCAAGCGATGACGCAAGCGTGCATAGTGACTGCATAGTACCCCAAAGTTTTCTATAAATAGGCCCTTCCGGATTCATTTCAATGTACACACTTCAGAAATCAATAAGAATTTCTACTTCTACTCTGTCTCTAGAATTCTCTGTTTTTGTGTTATATTTCTCGGAGTTTTACAACACGTTATCAGCACGATCACTCTAGTTCTGTACCCAGCCTCTACCTCCGTCAGCTCAGGAAAAAAGTTCTACCACACAAGTCTCTACCTCCATTAGCTTAAGGTAAAAGTCTTGGCACGAGCCCTGCTTCCATTACTCAAAGAAAAGTCTTATCACAAGTCCCAGCCTCTACCTCTACAATCTCAAGATAAAATTGGCAAGTTATTATACTTATAATATTCGTATAACACCACTACTATAATGAAAGGAGGCTCTACCACCTATTTATAGAAATGTGATGTGATTACGAAAAACTGGATTATTATACTAATTATGTTCATATAACACCACTACTATAATGAAAGGAGGCTTTGCCACCAATTTATAGTAAAGTGATGTGATTATGATATCTTTACTAACCTATAATTTGATGCTTGCGTGGATTAAACCCCAAGCTACAAATATTGTATATTTTATTACTCTGTTATTTGTATCTGTATAAACACCCACTGAAAGGTTTACCGAGTAGCGTGGTGTGCCAATATTTATTTCAATAACTATTACTTTATTAATTATGTCTGCAAAACACCCACCAAGCAGAGTGGCCTGCCTATTTTATATGCAGTACAATGCATTTATTTTATCATTTTCATGATTTCCTTACTTAAGGGGGAGAAGTATTTGGTTCCTTGCTTAAGGGGGAGTAAGATTTGTATTTATGCATATATGTTGTCTTGCAATTGGGAGCAAAAGATTTGATTTATGATTTGATTTATATGATTGCATCTCCTACATTGCATACATGTCATGTGCTTCATTGAATATCTATTGCTTATTTATTATGCATGAGTTAAGGGGGAGCTTCTTTGAAGCTTACTTTAATCCATGCATATATAACTCCATGAGTTTTGTCATCATCAAAAAGGGGAGATTGTTGGCCCAAAGGCCCTTCACCCTAGTTTTGATGATGATCAACTCATGTAGTTATAGTTACTAATGATCTTGTGTTTAATTAGTGACAGATTCCTGATCAAGATCTTAGTAGGTGCATAGCTCAACAAAGGATAAAAGAACAAGATTTGGAGCTTGCATGTGGTGATCCAAGGAGTTTTTGGATCAAGCTTGGACCAAGTCAAGAAGATGAGAAGCCTTCAAGTGAAGACTTCAAGACGTTGAAGACTTGTGTCTAGGTATAGAATTTGTATTTTTGTTTTAGTAAAATGTAAAGGATAGATAGTGGTGGATTGCTCAAGTTATATCACACACACACACTCTTGATAGAACTCTTGATTTAATTGATTTCATAAAAGATTTCTTTTTAGAAAAGAATTTTTATTTAGTAAAAGATTTTCTTTGAGACAAAATACTATTTTGGATTTTGGTATTTCATAGTTCATATCTTTAAACCAAATCATGATTAGTGCTTTATGTCAAAAAACATAGATATTTCCTATTGATTGTGTAGTGGATCATATCCATACACACTATGCTTTAAATGAACTCAAATATCTTGTTTTTGTATTTGATGAAGATTTAGAAAAACAAGTTTGGAAAAACATGTTTTGGAAAAATACATTTTGGTTATTGAGCTAATAATTCCAAGTTACAAAAATAGACCAAAACATATATAACATGTCTTGATTTTGTGCAAGCATGTTTGTTCTTTCAAGTATATTAGTAAAACTATTTTTGTAGAATTTCTATGTATTTTTAGGATTTATAAAAGATTTTTTAAATCCTGTTTTCTGACCTGGAGTTTGGCTGTCAGGCCAAATCGGTCGACCGGACCGGTCGACCGATGTGCACAGCCCTGTGCACGTTGTCAGCACAGTGGCGGTCGACGGGTCGGTCGACCGACCAAGAGAGCTTTGCTCTCTGGAAATATCAGTCGACCGGACCGGTCGACCGACAGTTCATTCCAGGTTATCGGTCGACCGAGCCGGTCGACCGGTGGCTGCAACGGTCAGAAAAATGACGTTGGCCGGTCGACCGGCGGTCGACCGACAGCACTGACACAGCCCCAACGGCTCTATTTTCTGGGAGCCTATAAAAGGGGGTTTGTCTATTGTTTTGAGGTTAAGATTTTTGAAACTTCTGAGCAGTTTTTCTGATACTTTTAGAAGAGTTTCTCTACAAGATTTTAGTGCAAATACTTCCAATCAAAAGGAAGAGTTTTTATCAAGAGAGTGTTAAGTGATTCTTTGAGTTTTTCACCATAGTCTTTCCTTGATTTTCTCACACCACACTTGAGCTATCCATTGCTAGATATTCCTATAGGTGTGTTGTAGTGAGAGTGCTCTTTAGGTGATCAAGTGTTGTGATCATCAAAGAGATCTTTTCTTTGTATTTGAGGAAACGGGCAAGTGTGCTCGTTGTTGGTGGTTGGAGTTCGGTTGTGAACTCTTGGTGGTTCGAGGTACGGCCTCGGCGAGTCGGTAGACTTGCGTGTGTACGGGACTTGGGAGTCCGAGGGTTTGTAGGTGTACGGCACCGAGGAGAGATCCGGTGGGATCTTGCATAGTGGAAATCCTTCGTGTGTCGAAGGCGGGGATGTAGAGCAAGTGTGCTCGAACCTCGAAACAAACCCTTTGTGTTTGCGATTGCTTACTCTTCCCTCTCTCTCTCTCTCTCTTGTCTCTTTTATATCTTGCATTCAATTTATTGTGTTCATCTTATACATGCTTGATATACCCTTGTGCTTATATTGTTATATACTTGCGTGGGATTGCTTGTTAACACTAGTATTCAACCAAGAGAGCCAACGCGGCACCTCAACCCATTCAAGGGGAATCTAGAGGAGCTTGTCCAGAGCCTCGCAAGGGGAATTCGGCAACACTCTTGTGTTATACATAAGTGTTTAATTAAAAGAAGTTTAATTTGGTCTACTTAATTTTAATTCCGCATTATTTGTTCATAAGTGACCATTAGATTAGCCATCACCTATTCACCCCCCTCTAGGTGATCTTACAATTGGTATCAGAGCAATTTCAATTGGTATCAGAGCAATTTCAATTGGTATCAGAGCAGATTTCAATTGGTATCAGAGCTAGTGCTCTTGATAAGGGTTTAACAACCTAAGAGTTAAAGATCCTACATTTGGGCTAATCACAATATTTGTTGTACACACACACCTCACCATGGACTTTATGTCACCACCCACCTTTGATATTCTTAACATCCACATTTGGAAAGTTAAGATGTCATTATCCTAAAAGCCCTAGGTTATAATGTATATCTTGCCACTACTAATAATGCTTATTGTATAGATGGTAAGAATCTTGAGGCTAATACAAAAGCCCTACATGCTTTAAAGAGCACCCTAAATGATGATTATTTATGTAGGTTGCTAATATTGATATGGCTTTTGTAGTATGGAACACCCTCATCTCCCTTGGCGAAAATGAACAATACTATGCGGGGAGCGATTCGGATGTTGGAAGCGACACCTCCAACAAGTGCTACATGGTCCAAGGGGATGACCCCCTTAAGGTAAATACCGAATCCGATGATGAGGATGCTAGTATGTCATATGATGAGCTAAATTCTTTATGCCAATTATTGCTTGAAAGATATGACATAATTAAGAAAGAAAATAAAATTTTGAAAAAGGACATTGCTTGCATGCATAATGAACATGATTCATGTAGAGATAACATTGCATGCTTAGAAAAGAATAATAAAGATTTGAAAAAGAACATTGATTGCATGCATGTAGAAAATGATTCTTTTAAAAATAAACTTGCATGTTTAGAAAAGAAAAATGAAGACTTGAAAAATGAAAATGTTTCCCTCATGTCTAAATTAAATGATTTGTGTAAAGGGAACACTATTTTGAAGGATAAGATAGCTATGGTAGAAAAACAAAAAGAAATATTTTTCAAGAAAATATCACTTTGAAAAGAAAATTTGTTGAAAAGGAAAAAGACTTTGTTTCTAAAAAGAAAAGGAAAAATGATTCTTCATCTCATCATGCTTTTCATGCCACATCTAATGAGATTAAGAATAGGAAAAACAAAATGAATAATTTGAGTTCAACTTTGAACTCTTGTGCATTTAATCATTCTAAGTTGGAATCTTTGTTTCAAAAGAAACAAGTTCCCCATGCTCATGCACATACTCATCATGCTCATGCTTATGGTGCACATCACGATCACAATCACACTCATAAGCATCATGCTAAGGTGTACATTTGTACACATTGCGGCCGCAAAGGCCATCTAGCAAGATATTGTTTTGATAAGAAACCATATTTATATTTTGCTAAGTATAATAGATTTGGGTTCCTTACAACAATGCTAACCCCAAAGGACCCAAGAAAACATGGGTACCAAAACCCCCACCTTTTGATTTTGATGTAGGTGAGGGCTCTCACAAAACGTGAGAGGATTGGTGCCTTGGTAGCCAATGCAATGGATATGATGGACACTCTTGTAGATGCATTGCTATCAAGGGATTTATGGTGGAAAAGACCACCATGCTTGGAGCTTTGAAGTTGGTAACAATTTCTTAACTCCTATTTTTATATACATGCTTTTACTTATTTCATACATTCATAGCATGTTCATGATTTTGTTTGATTTGTGCTTCATGTGGTATTTACATGCTTAGATGTAGAATATATCAAACTTGTATGTATACATATACAAATAGTGAATTACAATTGACTCTTAAATAATTGAACTTCATGCTCACTTGTATCCACTTTATGCATATGTATAATCTAGTTTTGATGATTCTCTTTTATACATGTTTTTGCCAATTTTTTTTGTGTGATTTACTTCATGTATATGCATGTTTAATTCAAATCTAATAAATATACATGTATACCCGTGAGTCTTTTGCCTTCATGCAAACATTTAATAGACTCTTTTAATATTTGGGATATGTATGCATATTGTAGATTTGTATAATTCATACATATACCATGTAGATTATTTTTTAGATGATTGTTTTGATACAAATGATTTTTGTGTGTTGTTAAATAAAAATTTTAGTCATGATTTGATTTGGGCTTCTATGACTAATTTCATGTAGATACTACTTACATAACCTTTGAACACTCGATCTTCAAGAAAAGATATAATTTGGAGCTTTATGGAATATGAGTGCTTGAACTTTTATGTATTTAGTATTATTCATGAAATACATATGATTTCATATTTATGAAGGATCTTTAACTAGTTTGTCAAAAAAAAAAAATTCATTTAAACTAGTTATCTATTCTTCAAGTATTGCACATGATCCTATTTTTTATGGATAAATTCTTTTGTGATTTCAAAATTTTGATGCTTCATTGTATTGAATATTAGTTTAGATGTTAGTATTTGTCAACACTTGGATTTATACTTGTACACCTTATGGACCACAAATAAATCTATATATGATTGGGTTAAATGCTTATTTGTGCCTATTAGATGTATTAGTATAGCCTTATGTTGATGATCATTACATTCTTAAACTTGTATTCCCATTTGGATTTATGTTATGATCATGTGATTTCATTCATGTATATGGTTATTTTGTCAAAACATTAAGATATACATGGATACCTCTTGAGTCATTTGCCTTTCATGCAAATCTATATATATGGACTCAATTGTGTTAGAGATATATATGTATGCTTCTTGTATTGACAAAACATACATATATCTTGAAATATAAATTTTGTTTTTAATAAAATTTGGTACAATAAAAATTTTTTTTATGATTTTCAAGGTTTTAAAAATTATGATAATCAAAATTTAAAGGAATATTGAACTTTATTGCTATTTTTCATGATGCCATGTTCCACATAACACTAGTACACTCACTTCTTTTCAATATGGACTTTATGGATACTAGAGTGTTTTTAGTGCCTTGTGTTTCATTGATCTTTCATGAAAAACTTTTTAACTTATTCCTTGATGGAAGGATCTCGTACTAGTTCTTAAAACAAGTTCATTTAACTAGTTCGAATTCTTCATATGGTAGATTATATGATGTATACACTTATGCTTACTTTCAATTGGTATCATTGGTTATTTGCAATTGGTATCAATATGACTTCATGATTGTGTATATCCATATTTTGATTGTATGTATGAATGCCTTCAAATTATATCAATTTCTATTGGTATTATCTTGTCATACATATATGTTATCTATTTGTGCTTATTTTACAAGTGGTATTTCCTTTAAAGCACAAAGATTGTTGATGCTAAGCTTAATTAGATTTCAAATTGGTATTTCATAATAAGCTTATGCATTGTATTTTGAAATTGGTATCAAAAATTCAAAATTTGATTATTTTACAATTGGAACCATGCAAAATTGTGTTATTTGATATCTTATAATATGATCTCTTTCTAAGATATCTCAAAATTTGTTGTTATTAAGAAAAATTCAAAATTTATTTTATAAAGAAAATTCAAAATTTTTGATTTGTATTGTCTATATGCAAGGAGAGCTTAACATCTCTTCTACATATAGATTCATGTTGAGTATATTATAATTTGAGGAGCTTGACAACTCTTCTTTTCATGATATACGTGTGTAGGGGGAGCTTCACATCTCCTCTTATGCATGACATATTATACGTTATGTGAATTAGGGCTTGTCATCCTCTTTCATGTAATGTATATGTGTCGGGAAGCTAACTTAACGTCTTCCTCTTCATGAATTTATATCGCATATAAATTTTATTGATTGATTTGTATTTACCCTCCTTGATTTCTTTGTTTTTGACAAAAGGGGGAGAAAAATTTGTTTGATGTATTTTTCTTTGAACCCTTTGTTGATGATTGACAAAAAGGGGGAGAAGAATTTGTGATTTTATATGCATGATTTCATGATTTCCTTACTTAAGGGGGAGAAGTATTTGGTTCCTTGCTTAAGGGGGAGTAAGATTTGTATTTATGCATATATGTTGTCTTGCAATTGGGAGCAAAAGATTTGATTTATGATTTGATTTATATGATTGCATCTCCTACATTGCATACATGTCATGTGCTTCATTGAATATCTATTGCTTTTTATTATGCATGAGTTAAGGGGGAGCTTCTTTGAAGCTTTACTTTAATCCATGCATATATAACTCCATGAGTTTTGTCATCATCAAAAAGGGGGAGATTGTTGGCCCAAAGGCCCTTCACCCTAGTTTGATGATGATCAACTCATGTAGTTATAGTTACTAATGATCTTGTGTTTAATTAGTGACAGATTCCTGATCAAGATCTTAGTAGGTGCATAGCTCAACAAAGGATAAAAGAACAAGATTTGGAGCTTGCATGTGGTGATCCAAGGAGTTTTTGGATCAAGCTTGGACCAAGTCAAGAAGATGAGAAGCCTTCAAGTGAAGACTTCAAGAAGTTGAAGACTTGTGTCTAGGTATAGAATTTGTATTTTTGTTTTAGTAAAAATGTAAAGGATAGATAGTGGTGGATTGCTCAAGTTATATCACACACACACACTCTTGATAGAACTCTTGATTTAATTGATTTCATAAAAGATTTCTTTTTAGAAAAGAATTTTTATTTAGTAAAAGATTTCTTTGAGACAAAATACTATTTTGGATTTTGGTATTTCATAGTTCATATCTTTAAACCAAAAATCATGATTAGTGCTTTATGTCAAAAACATAGATATTTCCTATTGATTGTGTAGTGGATCATATCCATACACACTATGCTTTAAAATGAACTCAAATATCTTGTTTTTGTATTTGATGAAGATTTAGAAAAACAAGTTTGGAAAAACATGTTTTGGAAAAATACATTTTGGTTATTGAGCTAATAATTCCAAGTTACAAAAATAGACCAAAACATATATAACATGTCTTGATTTTGTGCAAGCATGTTTGTTCTTTCAAGTATATTGGTAAAACTATTTTTGTAGAATTTCTATGTATTTTTAGGATTTTATAAAAGATTTTTAAATCCTGTTTTCTGACCTGGAGTTTGGCTGTCAGGCCAAATCGGTCGACCGGACCGGTCGACCGATGTGCACAGCCCTGTGCACGTTGTCAGCACAGTGGCCGGTCGACCGGGTCGGTCGACCGACCAAGAGAGCTTTGCTCTCTGGAAATATCAGTCGACCGGACCGGTCGACCGACAGTTCATTCCAGGTTATCGGTCGACCGAGCCGGTCGACCGGTGGCTGCAACGGTCAGAAAAATGACCGTTGGCCGGTCGACCGGCGGTCGACCGACAGCACTGACACAGCCCCAACGGCTCTATTTTCTGGGAGCCTATAAAAGGGGGTTTTGTCTATTGTTTTGAGGTTAAGATTTTTGAGACTTCTTGAGCAGTTT
Organism: Agave tequilana; assembly: GCA_038442645.1. NCBI lineage: Eukaryota > Viridiplantae > Streptophyta > Magnoliopsida > Asparagales > Asparagaceae > Agave > Agave tequilana. The sequence goes on from JAVJIF010027782.1 coordinate 25,457, forward strand.
TTCTGATACTTTTAGAAGAGTTTCTCTACAAGATTTTAGTGCAAATACTTCCAATCAAAAGGAAGAGTTTTTATCAAGAGAGTGTTAAGTGATTCTTTGAGTTTTTCACCATAGTCTTTCCTTGATTTTCTCACACCACACTTGAGCTATCCATTGCTAGATATTCCTATAGGTGTGTTGTAGTGAGAGTGCTCTTTAGGTGATCAAGTGTTGTGATCATCAAAGAGATCTTTTCTTTGTATTTGAGGAAACGGGCAAGTGTGCTCGTTGTTGGTGGTTGGAGTTCGGTTGTGAACTCTTGGTGGTTCGAGGTACGGCCTCGGCGAGTCGGTGGACTTGCGTGTGTACGGGACTTGGGAGTCCGAGGGTTTGTAGGTGTACGGCACCGAGGAGAGAGATCCAGTGGGATCTTGCATAGTGGAAATCCTTCGTGTGTCGAAGGCGGGGATGTAGAGCAAGTGTGCTCGAACCTCGAAACAAACCCTTTGTGTTTGCGATTGCTTACTCTTCCCTCTCTCTCTCTCTTTGTCTCTTTTATATCTTGCATTCAATTTATTGTGTTCATCTTATACATGCTTGATATACCCTTGTGCTTATATTGTTATATACTTGCGTGGGATTGCTTGTTAACACTAGTATTCAACCAAGAGAGCCAACGCGGCACCTCAACCCATTCAAGGGGAATCTAGAGGAGCTTGTCCAGAGCCTCGCAAGGGGAATTCGGCAACACTCTTGTGTTATACATAAGTGTTTAAATTAAAAGAAGTTTAATTTGGTCTACTTAATTTTAATTCCGCATTATTTGTTCATAAGTGACCATTAGATTAGCCATCACCTATTCACCCCCCCCTCTAGGTGATCTTACAATTGGTATCAGAGCAATTTCAATTGGTATCAGAGCAATTTCATAAATCACATAACTCACTTTCACAATCTCTCTTCATTCTCAAAATTTTCATCATCTCCAGAAGCTTTGTGTTCGAGTTTTTCGCAAGATGCTTAGCCTATTTTTGAAGTTTATTATTGCCGTCATCATCATCAATACTTCTATCGTTTTTCGTGGAGATATAGATCCAAGTGAATTTTACCTGTACCTTTTAATTTTAATGTTCACCTTCTCTCTTTTGATTGTAGCTATTATGATTGACATGTAATTTTTTCTATTTTATTGAAAAATAAAATATTGTGATTCTAATTATTTTTATATTTATAATTATCACCATGTCAAACTTTGCAAAGCTTGAGTTCATTCCACTTGATATCACGGGAATGAACTATATGTCTTGCGTTATTGATATTGAGATGCATCTCGAGTCAATGGGTCTCACTGAAATTATTAAAGAAATAAACTTTACGACGTCGCAAGATAAAGCAAAAGCGACGATCTTTATCCGCAGACATCTTGATGAAAGTTTAAAATGTAAATATCTCACTGTAAGAGACCCAAGTGTCTTATGGAAAAACCTCAAAGAAAGATTTGATCATCAAAAGGAAGTTGTGCTCCCTGCCACGCGTGATGAATGGAATGCTTTGCGCTTCCAAGACTTTAAGAAAGTCAGCGATTATAACTCTGCAATATTTAGAATAGTATTCCAATTAAAATTCTGTGGGGTGGATATCACAGATGAAGAAATTCTAGAGAAGACTTACTCCACATTTCATGCATCTAATATAACGCTGCAACAACAATATAGGTTGCGTGGTTTTAAAAAAATATTTTGAACTAATTTCATCTTTTCTTGTGGCAGAGAAGAATAATGAGCTTTTGATCAAAAATCACCAGTCTCGTCCTACTGGTTTAGCAGTATTTCCACAAGCAAATGCTACATTTTCTAAAAATTATAGACGAGGATATAATTATGGTCGTGGACGTGGTCGTGACCGTGGACGTGGCCGAAATGATTTTTACAACCCTTCACAGATAACGCGATCCACAAGAAGCATCATGTAGAAAGACATGATAAAGAAAAAGATGCTCGTGAAAGTTCTCTTGGAATCCTGAAGATTCTTGTTATAAATGTGGCTCCAAAGGACACTAGTCTCGAGTGTGCCGAACGCCGGAGCGCCTTTGTAAGCTTTACAAGGCATCCTGAAAGGAAAAGAGAAAGAAGTGAACTTCACTGAACATGATGATCCTATGGATGATTCAACTCATCTTGATGCTTCAGATTTTACTGATGATTTTGTTGATCTTCCAACCCATCATGACACTGGTGATAATTAGACATATGATTGTATTATCATATTTTGTTATTTGTAATTTTCAAATTTATCTTTGAATGAAATATTTCACTTATAATAATATGTTTCAAATTGTATTCTCACCAAATTATTTATTTTTTTTTGCATGAAGCTTAATATGAATTATTCTAATGATGAAGTCAAGACCAAAACTGGAGAGATTTGCATATCGGATAGTGGTACAACACATATTATTCTCAAACATAAAAGGTAACTTCTCTGATTTAAAACCAACAAAGGCAATCATCAATACAATATCAGGTCCTGTAGACTTGATTGAAGGGACTGGTAAAGCCAGCTTTATATTGCCAAATGAAATAAAGTTTTTCATAAAAGATGCTTTGTTTTCACCAAAATCCAAAAGAAATTAGTTGAGTTTTAATGATATATATCTTCATGAATATGATACTCAGTCTGCAACTGAAGAAAATATGAAGTATATGTATCTTACTACTTATGTATCAGGAAAGAAGTGCATTTTAGAAAAACTACCAAAGCTTTCCTCATGATTGCATTACACATATATAAATGTGATAGAGTCACATATAGTAGTTAAAGAAGATACAGAGACATTAACTCTGTGGCATGATCGTTTAGGTCATCCTGATTCAATGATGATGCGAAGAATTATTGAGAATTCACATAGACATACATTAAAGGGCCAGAAGATCCTTTAAGCTAGTAAAATTCCATGTGAGGCTTGTTCTCTAGGAAAATTAATTATGAGACCATCACTATCTAAAATTAAAACAAAATCACCTACATTTCTTGAACGTATCCAAGGTGATATCTGTGGGCCTATACACCCACTTGTGTGAACCATTTCGATATTTTATGGTATTGATAGATGCCTCTAGTAGATGTCACACATTTGTTTATTGTCAACTCGCAATGTGGCATTTGCGAGATTTCTTGCTCAGATAATTAGATTTCGAGCATAATTTCCTGATTATACAATCAAGAAAGTTAGACTTGACAATGCTAGTGAGTTTACGTCTCAGGCTTTTAATGATTATTATATGTTAATTAGAATAGTTGTTGAACATCCTGTTGCCCATGTACATACACAAAGTGGTTTGGCTGAGTCACTGATTAAGCGCCTCCAGCTTATTGCTAGACCATTAATAATGAGAATAAAACTTCCTATTTGTATATGGAGTCATGCAACTTTACATGCTGCAGCATTAATTCGCATCAGACCAAGTGCATATCATAAGTACTCCCCTCTATAATTAGCATTTGGTTAAGAACCAAATATTTCCCATCTTAGAATTTTGGTTGTGCGGTGTATGTACCGATTGCTCCACTACAACGTACAAAGATGGGTCCTCAAAGAAGACTGGGAATATATGTCGGCTATGAATCTCCTTCTATTATAAGATATCTTGAGCCTAAAACCGGTGATGTTTTTACGGCTCGGTTTGCCGATTACCACTTCAATGAGGCAATTTTCCCAACATTAGGGGGAGAAAAGAAACAGCTGGAAAAGGAGATTACATGGAGTGAACCATCCTTATTACATCTTGATCCTCACACAAAACAATGTGAGACAGAAGTGCAAAAGATTATGCATTTACAAGAAATAGCAAATCAATTATCAGATGAGTTCACCGATACGAAAAGAGTGACTAAATCATATATACTAGCTGTAAATGCTCCTGCTCGGACTGAAATCCCAAAAGGACAATCCGAGAATGAAGTCACTAATGAGTCTAAGACACGCCTGAAGCGTGGTAGACCAATCGGTTCCAAAGATAAAAATTTTTGAAAAAAAAGGAGCAGATAAGCATGATGACCCCAATGTGTAAGAATGCGTTTCAGAAGAAACACAAAATAAGACAAATCAAGAGATGAAAAATCCTGAAGATATAGAAAATCATGAGATCTCTATTGATTATGTCAATACAGGAGGATTATGGAATCACAATGAGATGGAGAATATGGATGAAATATTTTCCTATTCCGTAGCATGTGATATTGTTAACGGAAGTGAGGATCCTGAACCAAGATCCGTTACTGAATGTCAAAATAGACATGTTTGGATAAAATGGAAAGACGCAATACAGGCTGAATTGAATTCGCTTAATAAGCGTAAAGTATTTGGACCTATTATTCTCACGCCTGAAGCCGTGAGACCAGTAGGATACAAATGGGTTTTTATGCGAAAACGCAACGAGAAACATGAGATTGTGAGGTATAAAGCTCGACTTGTTGCTCAAGGTTTTTCGCAAAGATCTGGAATTGATTATGAAGAAACGTATTCTCCAGTAATGGATGCAATTACGTTTAGATATTTAATCAGCCTAGCAGTTTCTAAAAATTTAGAAATGCGTCTTATGGATGTTGCTTGATAGCGATATTTAGATGAAAATCCCTGAAGGATTTAAGATGCCTGAAGCATTAAGTTTAAAACCCAAAGAATTATATTCGTTCAAATTGTAAAGATCGTTATATGGGTTAAAGCAATCAGGGAGCATGTGGTATAATCGCTTAAGCGATTATTTGTTAAAAGAAGGATATGTGAATAATCCTATATGCCCATGTGTTTTTATAAAGAAAATAACATCCGAATTCATTATCATTACTGTATATGTTGATGATTTAAATATCATTGGGACTCATAAAGAAGTCCTAGAAGCAATGATATATTTAAAGAATGAATTTGAAATGAAAGACCTTGGGAAAACCAAATATTGTATTGGTTTACAGATTGAGCACTTGTAAAGTGGGATACTTTTGCATCAATCAAATTATACTAAAAAGGTCTTGAAACGCTTTAACATGGATAAAGCAAATCCTTTAAGCACTCCAATGGTTATTAGATCATTGAATGTGGAAAAGGATCCATTTTGCCCTCGCGAAAATAATGAAGAGATTCTTGGAACTGAAGTACCATACCTAAGTACAATTGGAGCTCTTATGTATCTGGCTATTTGTACCCGACCAGATATAGCATTTTCTACTAACAACTAATTTTGGTTTATTTTATTCCAAATGATCAAAACAAGAAATAACTGGTTATGCAGATGCATGTTACTTGTCAGATTCACATAAAGCCATGTCTCAAACAGGATATGTGTTCACATGTGGAGGTGCAGCAATCTCTTGGCGTTCACAAAAGCAGACACTTATTGCCACTTCTTCTAATCATGCTGAAGTCATAGTACTCCATGAAGCAAGTCGAGAATGTGTATGGCTAAGTTCTGTAACTCAACACATCCAAGAAACTTGTGGATTACCAGTCAATAAAGATCCAACAGTACTGTTTGAAGACAATGGTGCATGCGTCGTTCAAATGAAGGAAGGATTTATCAAAAGCGACCGTACCAAGCATATACCCCCGAAGTTCTTCTCATTCAGCCAAAAGCTTGAAAAGGATAAGAAAATTAATATTCAGTATATCCAATCTGTAGGATCACCTAGAGGGGGGTGAATAGGTGTGGCTAATCTAATGGTCACTAAATGTCAAATAATACGAAATTAAAAACTATTATGACCTAAACTAAACTCTTAAACTAAACACCACGTATAACACAAGTGTTGCCGAATTCTCCGTGAAGGGCTCTTGACAAACTCCTCTAGATTCCCCTAGATAAGGGTTGAGGTGCCGCGTTGGCTCTCTTGGTTGAATACAGGTGTTAGCAAACAAACCCAAGCAAGTATAACAATTAAGCATACAAGTATATTATGCATATAAAGATAAACACAATAAAGGAATGCAAGATATAAACAAGAGACAGAGAGAGAGAGCAATCGCAAACAAAAGGGATTTGTTTCGAGGTTCGAGCACACTTGCTCCACATCCCTGCCTTCGACACACGAAGAATTTCCACTATGCACGATCCCAATGGATCACTCGTCGGTGCCGTAACACCTACAATCCCTCGGACTCCCTAGTCCCGCACACACCGCAAGCCCACCGGCTCGCCGAGGCCGCACCTCAAACAAAGAGTTCACACACGAACTCGAAACAACCGCGAACGCACTCGTCCGCCTCCTCAAAGAATAAAGATGAACTTTGGTGATCACAACTCTTGATCACCTAAAATCCTCTTACAACAAATCCCTATAGGTAGATATAGCAATGGATAGCTCAAGTGTTGTGTGAGAAAATAAGGAAAGAGATGGTGGAGGAAAACTCAAGAAAATCTCTTTTAAACACTCTTGATAAACTCCCCTTTTGATAAGAAATATTTGCTCTCAATTTTGTGGAGAAAACCTCTTAATAGAGTAGGAAAAACTGGCTTGAAAACTCTCCCAAAATCTTAAACAAAACAGCCCCCAAATGGTCCAATTTATAGGGCTCCAAAAACTAGCCGTTGGAGGTCTGTCAGGCCTGTCGGTCGACCGCCCGGTCGACCGGCCAACGGTCATATTTCAGACTGTTGTGCCATCAGTCGACCGGTCGGTCGACCGAGGCCAGGATACAGAGAGCAAGTCTCTCTATCCGATCGGCCGCCCGGTCGACCGGGGCCTTTCCAGAGAACAGAGGTCTCTGGACGATCGACGGGGTCGGTCGACCGACCCTCCTGCCAGAACTGACGTGCACGTCTGTGCACGTCGGTCGACCTGAAGGTCGGCCGACTTCAAACTGCGGTCGACCGTCCCGGTCGACCGGCTGAAGCCAGGAAACATAGTTTAAGGGATTAAAAACTTGGTCTTTTGGCTAAAATAAAATCCCATAAAATCATGAAAAATCTACAAAAATAGTTTTACCAATATACTTTGATAAACAAACATGCTTGCACAGAATCAAGACATGTTACAAAAGATTTGAATTTTTTTGTAATTTGGAAAAATTGGCTTAAAAATGAAAACTGTATTTTTTCAAAACTTGTTTTCCAAACTTTGTTTTTTTTTTTTCAAAACTCACTAAATACAAAAACAAGATATTCTAAACACTTTTAAGCAAATGGTGTACGAATATGATCCACTACACAAACATGGTGAAATATCTATGTTTTTGACATTAAGCGCTAAATAAGGTTTTGGTTAAAACATGTATATAAGAAGTACCAAAAACCAAAACTATATTTTCTAAAATAAAAATTCTTTTGTAAATACAAAACTATCAAGAGTGTGTGTGTATATGTACTTGAGCAATCCACCAACTATTCTATCCTTTACATTTTATCTAAAAATAAAATCTTCTAAAAACAAACCTAGACACAAGTCTTCATCTTCTTGAAGTCTTCACTTGAAGCCTTCTTGACTTGGTCCAAACACCGTGCAAGCTCCAAAACTTGACTTCAAATCCTTTGTTGAAGCTATGCACCTACTAAGATCTTGATCATAAATCTATCACTAATTAAACACAAGATCATTAGTACTATAACTACATGAGTTGATCATCATCAAAACTAGAGTGATGGGCATTCGGGCCAACAATCTCCCCTTTTGATGATGACAAAACTCATGAAGTTATATATGCATGGATTAAAGTAAAGCTTCAAAGAAGCTCTCCCTTAACTCATGCGTCACAAATAAGCAAATAAATATGCATTGAATGGCATGTATGCAAAGCTAGGAGATAAACATGTTTATGAGCATTCATTAAAACAAATCAAATCAAATTCTTTTTCTCCTATTTGCAAAACAAAACATATATGCATAAACAATCATTTTTCACAAAACATGCATATAAATCCAAAATCTTTCTCCCCCTTTTGTCAATCATCAATAAAGGGGTAAAAACACAATCAATAAATTTTTTCTCTCCCCTTTTTTTGTCATAAACAAAGAGACCAATAAGGGGTGTAAATAAATAAGTCAATAAAAGGTTATATGCGATATACATTCATGAAGAGAAAGATGGTAAAGTAACTTTCCTACACATATACATTACATGAAAGAGAGATGACAAGCCCTAGTTCACATAACGTATAATATGTAATGCATAAGAGGAGATGTGAAGCTCCCCCTACACACGTCTACCACATAAAGAAGAGTTGTCAAGCTCCTCAATATACAATACACTCAACATGAATCTATATGTAGAAGAGATGTTAAGCTCCTTGCATATAGGCAATACAAATCAAAAATTTTGAATTTTTCTTATAAAACAAATTTTTGAATTTTCTCAATAAAACAAATCTTGAGAATTTTTCTTAAAAATTTTATTTTCTTATCATAAACATGTAAAACAATTTTAACTCAAGCACAAATAACTCATATATATGTATGAAAAATGAGTATACCAATTGAAATTGAAACATACATATATAAGAAAACAAAATATGAGTATATACAAAAATAGAGTCAAATTGATACCAATTGAAACGATAATAGGATCATGTGTATATCTCATAAACATTGAAGAATAAATAACTAGTTAAATTATTTTTTTTTGAAAAACTAGTTAAAGATCCTTCAAAAACATGAAACCAAATCATATGTTTTTCATGAATCATACCAAATACACAAGAGATGACACTCAAAATCGATTAAGCTCATAAAAGTGTTCATGAATCAAGGTCATGACAAAACAAATGAAGTATGAATGTACAAGAATCATGTATATAGCATTTTCATGAAAATAGTCATTAAGGCTCAAAATGATCAAAACAAATTATTCATTTTATTTTATCAAACAAAACATGAAAATTTATTTTTCATTAAAAACAATAAACTTCTAGGTATATGTATGATTTATCTAAATCTAACAATATGCATACATATCCCAAACATAAAACGAGTCTATTAATAGTATTTGCATGAAGGCAAGAGACTCAAAAAGAATATACATGTATATTTATTAGATTTGAATAAAAATTACATATACATGAAGTAAAACATGAAAATTGGCAAAACAAGTGTAAATGAGGAAATCATCAAAACTAGGCTATACATGTGCATATAGTGGGTACAAATGAGCATGAAGTGCAAACATATATGAATCAATTTGTTGCTCACTACTTGTACATGTACAAATACAAGTTTTGATAAAAACTACATTTAAACTAGTATTTACCACATGAAGCACAAAAACAATTAAAACATGAACATGCTAAAAATATGACATATGAACAAGCATGTAAATAAATTAGGAGTTTAGAAATAGTTACCAAACCAAAGAACTATTCCAAATCTCCAAACATGGTGGCCTTTCCACCAAAACTCCTTAATAGCGGTGCATCAAATGTATGTCCTTCTAGTTCATGCCACCACCACCAAGGCACCAAATCTCTCACGTCTTGTGAGAGTTCTCACCTACATCAAAAACACAAGGTGGGGTTTTGATACCCGTTTTTTCTTGGGTTCTTGGGGGTTAGCATTGTAAGGCACCCAAACATTTTTATTTTTAGTAAAATTAATATGATGCATCTTATCAAAACAAAATTTTGCTAAATGACCTTTGCGGCCACAATGTGTACACTTGTACACCTTAGGAAGCTTATGTGTATGTGTATGATCGTGGCGTGCAACATAAGCATATGCATGATGATGATGTGCATGAATGTGTGGAGTTTTTTTTTGAAAATAAGGACTCCAATCTAGAATGGTTAAATGCACATGTGCTCAAAGTAGAGCTCAAACTACTAATTTTATTTTTCAAAATTTAAATTTACTATCATTAATGGTGGCATGTAAAGCATGGTGAGAATGTGACACATTTTTCTTATTCATTTTAGAAAAACTTTCTTTTTCTTTTTCACAAAATTTTCTTTTTAAAGAGTTATTTTCTTGAAAAGCAATTTCTTTTTGTTTCCACCAAAACAATTCTATTTTTCAAATTTGTGTTTCCTTCACAAAGATCATCCAATTTTGATAGCACGGAAACATTCTCATTTTTCAAAAATTCATTTTTTTTTTCAATGCATGCAACCTTATTTTCTAGTGAATCTTTTTCCTTTAGCATGCTATCAAAATTCTTTTTCAAATTTTTATTATCTTTTCTTAGCATGTCATATTTTTCAAGTAATTGTTGACAAAAACAAGCAAGCTCATCATATGACATGTCATTTTCATCTACCTCGGATTCGGTAGTTACCTCAAGGGGGTTATCCTCTTGGACCATATAGCATAAGTTGGAGGTGTCGCTTCCAACGTCCGAATCGCTCCCGACATAATATAGATCCTTTTCGCCAAGGGAGGTGATGATGTTCCAAGCTACAAAAGCCGAATCAACATTAGAAACCCTAGATAAATAATCATCATTTAGGGCTGACTTTAAAGCATGTAGGGCTTTTGCGTTAGCCTCAATATTCTTGCTATTATTAACATATGAATCTTTAGTTATAGCAATATAAACATGAATGCCTAGGGCCTTGAGGTACAAAGACATCTTAACCTTTCAAATTGGATGTTAAGAATGTCAAAAGTGGGTGGTGACATGAAGTCCATGGTGTGTGTGTACAAATATTGTGATTAGCCTAAAAAATGAGGATCTTTAACTCTAGGTTGTAAGACCCAAATTCAGAGCACTTGGCTCTGATATCAATTGTAGGATCACCTAGAGGGGGGGTGAATAGGTGATGGCTAATCTAATGGTCACTAAATGTCAAATAATGTGGAATTAAAAACTATTATGACCTAAACTAAACACCACGTATAACACAAGAGTGTTGCCGAATTCCCCGTGAAGGGCTCTGGACAAACTCCTCTAGATTCCCCTAGATAAGGGTTGAGGTGCCGCGTTGGCTCTCTTGGTTGAATACAGGTGTTAGCAAACAAACCCAAGCAAGTATAACAATTAAGCACACAAGTATATCATGCATATAAAGATAAACACAATAAAAGAATGCAAGATATAAACAAGAGACAAAGAGAGAGAGAGAGAGAGAGAGAGAGAGAGAGAGAGAGAGAGTGAGTGAGCAATCGCAAACACAAGGGATTTGTTTCGAGGTTCGAGCACACTTGCTCCACATCCCCGCCTTCGACACACGAAGGATTTTCACTATGCACGATCCCAATGGATCACTCCTCGGTGCCGTAACACCTACAATCCCTCGGACTCCCTAGTCCCGTACACACCGCAAGCCCACCGGCTCGCCGAGGTCGCACCTCAAACAAAGAGTTCACACACGAACTCGAAACAACCGCGAACGCACTCGTCCGCCTCCTCAAAGAATAAAGATGAATTTTGGTGATCACAACTCTTGATCACCTAAAATCCTCTCACAACAAATCCCTATAGGTAGATATAGCAATGGATAGCTCAAGTGTTGTGTGAGAAAACAAGGAAAGAGATGGTGGAGGAAAACTCAAGAAAATCTCTTTTAAACACTCTTGATAAACTCCCCTTTTGATAGGAAATATTTGTTCTCAATTTGGTGGAGAAAACCTCTTAATAGAGTAGGAAAAACTGGCTTGAAAACTGTCCCAAAATCTTAAACAAAACAGCCCCCAAATGGCCTAATTTATAGGGCTCCAAAAACTAGCCGTTGGAGGTCTGTCAGGCCTGTCGGTCGACCGCCCGGTCGACCGGCCAACGGTCATATTTCAGACCGTTGTGCCATCGGTCGACCGGTCGGTCGACCGAGGCCAGGATACAGAGAGCAAGTCCCTCTGTCCGGTCGGCCGCCCGGTCGACCGGGGCCTTTCCAGAGAGCAGAGCTCTCTGGACGGTCGACCGGGTCGGTCGACCGGCCCTTCTACCAGAACTGGCGTGCACGTCTGTGCACGTCGGTCGACCCTGAAGGTCGGCCGACTTCAAGCCGCGGTCGACCGGTTGAAGCCAGGAAATATAGTTTAAGGGATTAAAAACTTGGTCTTTTGGCTAAAATAAAATCCCATAAAATCATGAAAAATCTACAAAAATAGTTTTACCAATATACTTTGATAAACAAACATGCTTGCACAGAATCAAGACATGTTACAAAAGATTTGAACTATTTTTGTAATTTGGAAAAATTGGCTTAAAAATGAAAACTGTATTTTTTCAAAACTTGTTTTCCAAACTTTGTTTTTTTTTTTTTCAAAACTCACTAAATACAAAAACAAGATATTCTAAACACTTTTAAGCATATGGTGCATGGATATGATCCACTACACAAACATGGTGAAATATCTATGTTTTTGACATTAAGCACTAAATAAGGTTTTGGTTAAAACATGTATATAAGAAGTACCAAAAATCAAAACTATATTTTCTAAAATAAAAGTTCTTTTGTAAAAACAAAACTATCAAGAGTGTGTGTGTGTGTATATGTACTTGAGCAATCCACCAACTATTCTATCCTTTACATTTTATCTAAAAAATAAAATCTTCTAAAAACAAACCTAGACACAAGTCTTCATCTTCTTGAAGTCTTCACTTGAAGCCTTCTTGACTTGGTCCAAATACCGTACAAGCTCCAAAACTTGACTTCAAATCCTTTATTGAAGCTATGCACCTACTAAGATCTTGATCATAAATCTGTCACTAATTAAACACATGATCATTAGTACTATAACTACATGAGTTGATCATCATCAAAACTAGAGTGATGGGCCTTCGGGCCAACACGATCAAGTGATAATGTGGCAGATCTCTTTACAAAGGCACTTCCCCCTGCAACTCTTAGAAAGCTTATTCATGATATTGAGATGCGTCATATGCGGACCTATGAAGAAGAACTACTTATGCCAACTTGAGGGGGAGCTTACGTGGCTGCACTCTTTTTCCCTTACTATGATTTTGTCCCACAGGGTTTTCCTGGTAAGGTTTTTGACGAGGCAGTATAGAACACGTATACAGAGATGATGTACTCTTTTTCCCTTTGCTATGGATTTTTCCCACTGAGTTCCTAATAAGGTTTTTAATGAGACATCATGTAAGGTTGACAGCCAAGGGGAAGTGTTATGAAACGTGGCTGACTACCTTTACTATGCACCGTTAATGAGTTTATTATGCGCTGATGCAAGCGATGACGCAAGCATGCACTATGCGTTGAGGCAAACGATGACGCAAATGTGCATAGTGACTGTATAGTACCCCAAAGTTTTTCTATAAATAGGCCCTTCCTGATTCATTTCAATGTACACACTTCAGAAATCAATAAGAATTTCTACTTCTACTCTGTCTCTAGAATTCTCTATTTTGGTGTTATATTTCTCAGAGTTTTACAACACAGAGCAACTAGTGCATGGGTTTTCTAATCACCAGTTGTCATCAGACATGGAAAATATTTCATTAACCAGCTACTGAATATGGGTAAGAAATTCATTTTAATATAATTTCATGCTTAAAGAGTAAACCTCCAGTTTTGCCCTGCAGACTATTTCATTAGGCCCAAAAAGAACCTCTGTATCAAGTGATAGGCCCAAATACAAGTAGGAGATAATAACATTTACAAACATAATTCTTTTCTTGGCTTAATTAATCCTTTTGAATCTACAGCATATAAGATCAAATACATAAAAGGAGGATATGTTCTGCCACAATCTCCCACAATGCAAAATACAAGCTACAGGATCTGTAGCCTTTGGATATCAAAGTATCAATCAACACACATTGGCATAAAAAGTGAGCATAGAAATATTTTACAATGAGAAAAATTTTATCAGCATGCCTAGGATTAGTTAGCGTTAGTAATCTACAATGAACAAAATCATCTCTTCTTCTACCTTTGATTTCTTTCAGATGAGAATCTAACATCAAAGCATTTCTCCTCTTGATGAAGATTGGCATCATCCGAGAACCCCTCGTCGTAATGTGGAACCTGATCAAGGCTTTGGTAGCCGACTTCCTCATCTGGAGCCTTCAGACATAAGCAGCTTCGGTGGTGCTCTCCCTCTTCTAAATTCTGCACGTCGCCTTGCCCACCGTGGACAGCTGAGCAATTGGGCTGTGTTCTCATCTGAACTGACCTCAAGAGCGCGGCCTTTCTCAGGTCTGCAGTGTGGCACATGTCGCTCGGTGAGGACGGGAACCGGCCTTCTGAGTCTGACCGACGCTGGCGGGGATGGGAGCAGACTACAGACGGGAGAGTGCAACCAGGGAGCGGGTACGGATTCCCAGAAGAAAACAACCCAAAGAACGGTTTCTGATGCCTGTGAGGGGAAACTGGACTGGTTGGTCTGCTAACCACATCGGAGTGCACAGGACTGCTAAAGGTGGATCGCAAGTGAACCGAGGATCATATGAATCCTCTGACATCGGGGAGTAGGGTGCAGCAACTTCATCCCTAAAATGATAAGAGTTGAAAGGTAAATAGTATGAGAATAAATGGATATACAATTACTTGCTGCATGCGTAAAGCCAACAGGCTTAAAAAAAATCACGGCTATGCTCCAGATGCAACCACAGAAGTTCCGCTGATCTTTACACTATCCCACTAAGAAATCAAATTGTGTGTTCTCTGTCAGAAGACTTGAGTTATGCAGAAGTTCGTGTTTATGACACAGGAAAGTGATATTTCATGAATTGATGGTGTTCAAGTACTAAATAAGATGGATACATGAGAAGAAATAGTGCATAAGTTGCAGTGAATTAATAATTGGATATACAATTACTTACTGCATGCATAAAGCCAACAGGCTTAAAAAATCACGGCTATGCTCCAGATGCAACCACAGAAGTTCCACTGATCTTTACACTATCCCACTAAGAAATCAAATTGTGTTTTCCTTCAGCAGACTGGAGTTATGCTTCTTATGACACAGGAAAGTGATATTTCATGAATTGATGGTGTTCAAGTACTAAAAAAGATGGATACATAAGAAGAAATAGTGCATAAGTTGCAACGAATTACTAGTTGGATAAAATTATATCACGTGGAAAAGAGAAATAGAAGGGTATTATTGTAGAGATTGGAGTTCCAGAAAACGTAACCACAAAATTAAGACATTTAAGGCAAAGGAAGATGACAATACATGCTCAACATGTATACACAAATCATCTCTTGCTTTCAGTACCACAATGCTTTGAACTCGTATAATTGAGGTGCATAGCTGCAGAGTCTTTCAAGTTTCAAATGATAGTGGGCAATTAACCACCTAAAACAGTTAGGACTCGCGAGTTTCAGGAATTAAAACCAAGAATCTTAATGCCTTTGACTAGATAAGCAAAAGGAGGTTGAAGGTGCTTACTCCACCTGTATATCAAGTCTATAAACTAATATAGTCGGATATCATGTCTGCCTATCTTGGCAGATTATTCAAATAGTAAGATAATTCTTTCCAACCAAGGCCTGATTAGGACCTCCACTCGGGCAGGCTAGGCTGGGTTTTGGCTCCAGCCCGCCTCGCATGCTGCTTTACTCAAGCACAATCCGACCAAACATGGGGCCTTATTTTAAAAGTCGAAACCCAACCCTTTGGAAATCCCATGCAAATTGGGCAAGGACGGGGGTCAAGGACGAGGGTCTAACGACTCAGGTCAGTCTGAGCGAGGGAGACATTTTAGGCCCAAAACAGCTAATAGGTCAGTTTTTTTTTTTATACGTAGGACACTTCTTTTTAAAAAAATTAGCATGTCTGACATGTCCCGACATGACACCTATCAACCCGTGTCTGAGATGTACAAATGTGTGTAAATTGTTATTCACCTAAAAACTGTGTTTAACACTTATAAAAACTGTGTTTAAGACTTATAAATGTGTGTCAAGTATTTGATAAAAGCTAATTACTTCATAAGATCATTTTACTAAAATTAAGTTCACAAATAACAGCCAACACATATATTTATATGAATCAAATATACATAAATTTAAAAGAAATAAATATACATAGTTTTGTCATTGTGTTTGGATATTGGATAATTGTCGTATTTGACACATCGTGTCTGTGTCAAGTACAATACTTGTGTCCGTGTCTATAAATCATAGCCAAAGACTTTGATGAGGACATCAGAGCACGTGCACGTTACAGACGTATTTTTCAGCGCAGACGACGCATCAACTTGTTGAGCTCGAGGATATAGCACTTAAGCGCTGATATCTAATATTTAGAGTTGTATTTCAGTGTGTATTTATAGTGTATTTCATTGTGTATTTCAGTGGTGTAGTTGTGTGAAGCAGTTGTGTTCAGTTTTTGAACTGAACTGGCAATGCGAACAGTTCTGAAACTGAACTTGTAGTGAGGACAGTTATCTGAACTGAACTTGTAGCGTGATAAAGACAACTTGGTGTACTCTATGAAAAGAAGCGGATGGATGATAATGAACAATCCTTTGGCTTCTAACCTCTGCTGTCTTTTCTCTGCCTTCTTCCCCTTTCTCTACTCCTTTGTGAAACAATGATGATGAATGAAAAGCTGAAATCTATTCCACTGTTGGTGTTCTTCTTTTCCTCTTTGTTTCTCTCCTTTCTTCTCCCTCCTCTCCTCTCCTCTGGACTGATGTGATGAGTTGAATTAACGAAGTTCCTCTCTACAAAGCCAATCAATCCTTCCCTCTCCTCTTCAAGGTCGAAATCCCTATTTTTGATTATCAGTACAGTAAGACAACAGCAGTAGTGACAGTAGAAGCAGCAGCAGAGGAAACAACAGCAGCAGAGGCAACAACAGCAGCAGCCAAATCAGCAGCAAAACCAGCAGCAGAAGTAACAAAAACAGCTGCATAACTAGCAGCACAAGCAGTAGAACCGGCAGTAAAGCAGCAGCAGATTAGCAGTAAAACAGCAGCAGTGCAGTATCAACATCACTGTTGCACTCTTCCAAGTCTCCTACTTGCGTCCGCATTGCTCTCTTCACCATCGCTCACTTCAGTCTTTCAGCTTGATGATTCATGTTCAGATTTGATTTCGATCCACTCAGAAATCTTTAGGTATTTCTTTCATTTGGACTTTATCAATTCTTACAGTAATATTCTCTGTTATATTGTCCTTTTGTCCGTTGTTCACAGAAGCCAAGTTGAGTGCATTGTTTTATTATCTTGTACCTATTAATCTGAATATTACATATGGGACTTGCTATCACAGAACAATATTATTAATCATTCAATTTACATTTCGAAATTTACTACATGTGTGCAACTTATTTACAATAAACATTAGTCATTATTTCAAGCTAATAACTTGTAGTCTAAATCGATCGTCTTTATTGGTGAGACGTGCTTGATTTGCTTTGTTGTTGAATTCCGTTCATGTACACGATCACGTTTCACATCATTTTAGTATCAAAGCTGCGTTCTAGACTAGAAATTTTCATCATGCGTACGTAAGTTGCATCCACTAGATCTTTAGGAATATATTATTGCATATAAAGTCATTATTTTAAAAAAATGCATCCATACATCATAATTTGATAGTAAACTTATTTCATAACTAGTCTTTAGCATATGCCAACCCGTAGCAGTAGACCATTCTTACTTGGAGAGACTAGTAAATCTCAAAATGCTAATATGAATTCCGACATCCTCCAAAAGTTAGAAGTTATGAGTCACCTTCTAACCATTAAACACATTAAGATCAAACACCAACTTGAAATAGATGCTCGGTTAGCTGAATTTGAACAGAATCGTGAGCAAACACCGACTTCTCAACCCATCTTGAACAACGCCCATCAATCATTCGGGAATGAAAAAAAATCTAGATGAACGTATTGTGAGTAATTTCATGATCGATGTCCCTTTTTTTGATGGTACACTAGAACCACAATTGTTTTTAGATTAGATGAAAGAGAGAATTATTTCAAGTGGTACACAATGTCAGAAGAGCAAAAAGTCAAATTTGCTGCCATGAAACTAATTGGGCAAGCAAGTCAATATTGGGCTAAGCTTGAGACTCTCCGTGAGTTAAGAGGAGAACACCCTATTGGCACTTGGCGTGATATGAAGACCCAACTGAAACAAAAGTACCTCCTACCTTCTTATTACCAGAGGTTGCTAGATAAATGGAATCAGTTCTCTCAAGGGAGCAAATCTGCCAAGGAATACACTGCCAAATTCGACGAGTTCCCCATCTGGTGTAGCACGCTCGAGACTGAAACTCCTATGCAAGTCCTCTCTAGGTTTAGAGCCGGATTGCAAGAAGATCTTAGGAGTGAGCTCTTCACAGGGAACGCCGACACTTTGGAGAAAATTTATGCCCTAGTGCAAGACTTGGATGAGATCAGATCGCGAAAAAATCAAGACTGTAAAGCCAGTGTACACCGACCTCCTTCACAATCTTACCAAAATCGAGCTACATCCAGTTCTTCCCAACCTCAGACTGATAACAAGAGTAAAGGTATTGAAAGAAGCATTCCAAATCCAATCCTTAAACCAAATGTTACAAATGTCAGGGTTATGGACATATAGAAGCCAAATGTACTAGTCCGCACAAGATCGCCCTTCTCCGTCAGGAGGTCATTCTGACTCAAAAGGTGATGAGTACATTCACCAAGTGGATGGAGATGATGAAGATTTTGAGAATATTGAAGAGACAACGCTAAATTGTCTTCGATTTTCAGAGTCCGCCAGATTATCGGTAGTCAGGTGTACCTTGGCACAGCCGAAGGTTAGCGATAACTGGAGACGTACTAACATTTTTCACACATTCACCAAGATTGGAGAACGAAATTATAAAGTGATAGTGGATAGTGAAAGTTATATCAATATTGTCTCCGCGGTGATTATAAACAAGGTTGGTCTGAAAGCTGAACCTCATCCTCATCCTTATAAAGTGTCCTGAATCAATGAGGTTGCACTAAATGTTACATAGAGATGTTTTGTCCCTATAGAGTTCACTATTTATAAGGACAAGATATGATGCGATGTAGTAACCATGAATGTGGCTCAGATTATCCTTGAAAGACCCTGGGTATTTGATGATAATGTTCACATTTATGACCGTTTGAACATGTATTTGTTTGAACATGAGGACAAGAAGGTCAAGTTGTTTCCCTCGCAACCCAATAACAATGTTGCTGAGAAGAAATCAGTTGCAGCCAAGCAAACAAAAATCAGCCTGATTAGTGTAAAGGGCATCGATCGTGAGATGACAAAAAAGAAGCTCATCATCATTCTCACTGTCCGAGAAGTCCCTAAAAAGTCGGTCACCCGATTCCTTGTGAGGTCACCCCCGTGATTGATAATTTGTTGATGTCTTCCCTGAAGATCTCCAGGATCAATTACCGCCAATGTGTGATATCCAACACGCTAGTGATTTAATTCCGAGAGCAAGTCTTTCCAACTGCCATATTACAGGATGAATCCTACTAAACATGCGGAATTGATGATGCAGGTTGATGAATTGTTAGAGAAGGGCTTTATAAAGGAAAGCATGAGCCCTTGCGCAGTACCCTCTGCTGACGTAAAAAAAAGATGAAACTTGGTGTATGTGCGTGGATAGTCGCGCGATCAACAAGATAACAGTAAAGTACCGTTTTCCTATTCCCCGACTGAATGACATGTTGTGGATATAATGGCGGGAGCCAAAACATTCTCCAAGATAGATCTGAAAAATGGTTATCACCAAATTCAAATTCGTCGTTGTGATAAATGTAAGACTACTTTCAAGACGAATGATGGTTTGTATGAGTAGATGGTTATGTCATTTGGATTGGCAAATGCTCCTAGTACGTTTATGAGAGTAATGACTTAGGTATTACGACCCTTTATAGGCAAATTTTTGGTCGTATACTTTGATGGCATACTCATCTACAGTAAAAATCAGGAGCAACACTTAGACCATCTACGTCAAGTGTGTGGAGTATTTAAAATAGGAGCAATTGTATGCAAACCAAAGAAATACGCTTTTCTTATCAACAAAATTATTTTCTTAGGGCTTTGTAGTTTCTTCGGAAGGAATGCCCGCTGATCTTGAGAAAGTCAGGGCCATAAAAGAGTGGCCAGAACCCCAAAGCATAAGAGATGTCAGGAGTTTTCATGGACATGCCACATTTTATCGGCGGTTTATCTAGGGATTCAGTACGATCATGACCCC
The DNA here is from genome assembly GCA_038442645.1 of Agave tequilana. NCBI lineage: Eukaryota > Viridiplantae > Streptophyta > Magnoliopsida > Asparagales > Asparagaceae > Agave > Agave tequilana. Next base: position 45,484 of record JAVJIF010027782.1, read on the forward strand.
GATAACTGATTGTTTAAAGAGTGGTGCATTCAGTTGGTCAAAGCGTGCTACTAAAGCCTTTCAAGAGATTAAACAGAGGATAGGAGAAGCACCCGTCTTGCGCCTACTGGATTTTTCAAGTTTTTGAAGTGGCATGTGACGCCTCGAGAATCGGCATAGGTGAAGTCTTAAGTCAAGAGGGTCACTCGTTAGAAACTGAATGATGTCAAACTAAGGTACTCTACTTATGATCAGAAATTTTATGCGGTGATTCAAGCATTGTGTCATTGGCGCCACTATCTTCTCCCACAAGAGTTTGTTATTTTCTCGGACCATGAAGCTCTTAAGTACATCAATTCTTAGAAGAAGCTTAACAGTAGACATGACCGTTGGGTAGAATTACTTCAGGATTATACTTATACTCTTCGCCACAAAGCAGGAGTTGAGAAAAAGGTTAAGGATGCGCTCAGTCGTCATTTAGCAATTTTAACAGTATTGAGCAATTAGGTGGTTGAATATGTGAAGATAAAAGCTGAGTATGAATCATGTCCTGAATTCCAAGAAATTCACTTTGTTGAAGCGCAGAATAAATGGCTTTCTTCTACAAGATGGTTATCTGCTTCGATTTCACAAGTTATGCATCCCTCGTACGTCTGCGAGAGAATTGCTTGTCTGGGAATTGCATGTGGGTGGTCTTGCCGGTCATTTTGGACACAACAAAACTATTGAGGTTGTTGAATATCGTTTTTATTCGCCAAGTCTTAAGAGAGACGTTGCTAAGCTTGTTGGCAGGTGTCACACATGCCAGTTAGCTAAACAGCGGAAACAAAACATTGCCTGTATACGCCCCTGCCTAGTCTAAATCGTCCTTGGGAGGACATTATCATGGATTTTGTGCTTGGACTCCCGAAAACCCTAAGAAAGCATGTTCAATACTTGTGGTTGTTGACCATTTCTAAAAAATGGCTCATTTTATTCATTGTTTAAAAATTTTTGATGCATTACGTGTGGCCAACTTGTTTTTAATGAATTTGTGAGGTTGCATGGACTTCCAAAAACCATCTTGTCAGACCGGGATGTCAAATTTACAAGCTATTTCTGGAAAACCTTATGGCATCAAGTTGGCACCAAACTGAAATACACTTCGGCCTTCCACCCCCAAACTGACGGTCAAATTGAAGTGGTGAACCGAAACTTAGGTAATCTACTACAAACTTTAGTTGGTGAACATCTTAGAGATTGGGATTTGAAATTTTCTACTGCCGAATTTGCATATAACAATTCCATCAACATGATAATAGGCATGAGTCCGGCAGAAGTAGCGTATGGGTTTAAACCTAGACAACTAATAGATCTCATTCCTATGAGTCAATATGCTAGGACATATGAGTCTGCATCTACATTTGCATCACATCTTCATGACTTACACAGGAAAATTAGCAACAAAATAAATCAGAGTAATACACCCTATAAAGTTTGACCTGATCTTCATATAAAGTTAAAAGGTTTGAAGCTAGAGACTATGTGATGGTTCGGATACATTCTGAACGGTTTCCTCCGAGAACTGTAAAAAAAGTCGCATGCACGTGGAGCAGGATCTTTCGAAGTGCTAAAAAGAATAAATGATAATGCATATGTTCTAAACCTTCCCGAAAGTTTTGGTATTAGTCTCATATTTAACGTTGAATATCTGAAAGTATACAAAGGTCAAGATTTCAATCCGAGTAACCTCTTACTTGATGAGCCTACCCAAGACCTTTACTTCTGGGACCCTCCTTACCTCCACTTCCAAACCTCCCAGCATATGCAGCAAAACATATTAATAAAATAATAGAAGATGAGATTATATCTACTATTGATGGTAGAACTCGACGGTACTTAGTCTATTATGAAGAAAAATTTGAGTCCGATGACACTTGGTTGGATCGAGAGGATGTGCAGCGTTTGGATCTCGATGCTTGATCGAGTCTAACCTATGCACAAAAAATATAGAGTTTAGAAACGTATAAGGTTGCTCAATACTGCCGCTATAACAAGTGACTATGCAGGTCATGATCCACAAGGAAGGACTGCGATGGAAGCGTGTGAGTGAGTCTTTCTTTTAAGTTACTAAAACCAGTTGAAAGTCTTCTTTGTTTTGAAAAAGAAAATAAAAGAGAATACTAAGTTAAGTTAGAAAGAAAGTGAAAGATAGAAGAACAAGATGGTGTTGGTGTTTTGATTGAAGAGAGAACTAAGTTAAACAGTGAAGAAAAGTATAAAGGAAAAGAAAAGCGTTAGATTTGAAGTCATTTAATAAACAAGAAAGGGAAGAAAGAATAACATACCTTGGAATAATTAAAGTAAAGCAAGCGATAGAAATACCATAGATGCAGCGATCGATTAAGTTGAGCAACAATGAAGAAAAGTGGGAGAATCGCATTGACTATCACCCTAAATACAACTCTCTTTAAAGAAGATTACATTTAGTGTCACTCTAAATACAATACTCTCTTTTTGTTCATGAAAATCTCTAATCTAAGCTATACAGAAATTAAAATTACATGTAAAAAGAAAAAGAAAACTTAAACTAAAGCAACAGCCTAATCCTAACTCTCTGCTGAAGTGGTGCCCCTTTGCCTTCAAAAATGCAGGTATTTTATAGCCAAAACTGGATATGAGAGAGCGAACGAAGATAGGGGCAAAATCTCTTGCCCAACAGAAAAGATATTCTAATAAGATTGGAGATAAGGTTGGAGATAAACTTTTATTTTTCCTTGATCTTCAGTTAGATTGTATCTTATCTCTATGAATCTTCTGAATATACATCCCAATTTTTTAGATATCCCTTTGTATATTGATAGGGTTATTTTTGGACTTCTAGATTTCCTCTATCTCCTTGATTTCTTCAAGCTATCAAATTGATTCTTCTAAGTCTGATTTTAACTGTATTTATTTAGCTTTATTTTCAGTTAATCAAATAGATCCAATTAAATTAGAATTTAACTAGCTTTTATTTGTCCTTATCTTCTCTCCCTTCATTAAGACAAACAAGTGAAATAAGACATTAAAACAAAGAATTAGCCGGATTTATTAAAGGATAAATGTGAGAATGTACTAAAAATAAAGTAAAATATGTGTACAATCACACCCCCCCATACCTGTCTTTTGATCGTCCTCGAGCAAAACAAAGAAAAAAGAGCTAACCTAATCTAACACACTTTCGTAAGAATCACGATTGCACTTAGTATATGCAACAAGCCATTAAACCTCTAGAGTTATCCCTAGAGGACGAGTTTTGTCTCGTGAGGATTTTTAGTGGATTCCACCTACAAAATCCAAAAAAAAAGAGAAACAAAGTATTATTATTTTGAAAACGTATTTTGAAAAGACGAGAAAATATTTGAAGTATCTTTGTAAAAATTCAAGTAATCTATAAGTTATAAGAAAACCAAACTTTTCATTCCTAAACTCAGTCTCTATTCAAAAACTTGTTATCAATCAAGGTAAGGAGTCAAACTGTATTTCTCATGTAGTTTATTATTTTACCCTAAGTCATATGCACCTTCGTCATCGTGAATTTTGACTTGGGATTCTTTCAACTCTGACTTTTATGCCTTATTTTTACAAATTTTGGTGGTACTATCCCTTAGTTCTATTAGGCTTTCTAATCTACCATGTAACGAGACTTAGGTCGGTGACTCTCAAATAGGACGATCTTCGGACACTGGGTGAGAAAACACCCCAAGGACTTAAGGACTCAAGCAAACAAGACCACAAAACTAAAGATTTTAATTATATGGATCACTTGTACGCGTGAATACTTATACTTTATTAGGCACAAATACCAGGCACAAATACCCAGCTTAATTAGAGAATTTTTAATATATATATTTTTTCTTTTTTCTTTTTTTTCCTTTTTATTAAGGCATAAGAATTCTTGTTTTTGAACCCTAAGTGTGTGAGTGAATAAAGTATGCATATTTCATCAAGGTAAAAATCAAGACTAAATTACTTTTTCAATTTTTCTTCCTAACCCTAGAAATCAAACAAATAATCTTATTTTGACCAAGTATAAGAAATCCTAGTTATGATTCTCTTATTCATTAAAATTAACTTAATTTCTTACAAAAAAAGGTTAAAATATTGTTTTTCTTTTCAAAAGTTTTTAAAGCAAAGAAAATGTTATATTTTTTATAAATTAAAAGAAAATATATATTATGTTAGAACCTTCCCCCACACCTATCTCATGCATTGTCCTCGATGCATGAATGAAATGCATATATGGATGAAAAAGATGAAACTGTTACCTCAAGGTGGTGGTTCCGGTGGTGGCCGGATTGGGCCAAGTGTTACTGCCCAATCAAGATAATGTGGTGGTTCACGGAACCCACTTTTTATGACCTCTTTTCTATTTACATATTTACAATCCCAATATGAATAGGATCATGCAAGATCCTACCATGAAAATTATCCCCTTTACATGACTAATCTTGGAATATCATCTCGGAGTCATTATGGTCTATATCTTGGTCCAACAATAGAATGTAATTTTTAGAATGGATGATTTGAGCTCTGGGATGAAAGGAACGGGAACCAACACTCACTCGGGTATATGACTCAAATCAAGTTTAGTTTCAAGAGTCGGTTTCAGCTCAAGAGTTGAGTCCAAATCAAAGAATTGAATTTCATATTCTTTTCTCATAAATAGAATGTGATTATCTAAAATAGGTGGTTCAATTTCAAGCTCTACGGGTACAAGAATCAATGTTGGCTCGAGAATTGAGTCCAAATCAGGTAAGGATACCGGAGTCAACATAAATTTAAAAATTAGAGTTGAATCACAAAGTTGGAGATCATGGTCACATTCATAATCAAGTTCAATTTTCTGAACGTGAAAACTTGCCAATTTGTTCAAGGTTTGGGATCAGTCAAGTTCAAGATGTTGTGATGGAATTGAATCTTGGTTAAAGTCTCCAAAATAGCATGATTCTTGGTTACAATCAATATGGCTAGGGGGAATCGGGACTGGACAATAATGTGTTACGTAGAGTTTTCTCATTTCTATCATTAATTGTTTTAACCAAATGACTCATTTTTGCTTCTAACCTATCAATAGATTGGAGACACTCCTTTTGGATTGAATACAATTATTTTGGGACTGAATCATGAATTCCGTAATCTTTTCTAAATCAGTAGGTTCTTCTTTTTGTTGTGGGACTTGAAAAGTAGAGTAAGACTTTTGGATTTGAAAATTTTGATAGGTTTGTGAGTCTTTCATGTTTTGGATTTATCGTCCAGACTCAAGAAAGGCTTCTAGACTCTTTTCTATTTCAGATTTTTCTTCTATAGGTTGATCTTGAGAAGGAGTATATGAAGCTGATTGTTGGTAAGGTGGTTGACCATATGATGGCTCGGGTAGGGGTGAGCATCGGTCGGTTCGGTTTGGTTTTTGCTAATTTTTGCAAAACCGAACCGAACCGATTAGACTTAGTAACCGAACCGAACCGAACCGACTAAGTTCGGTTCGGTTTTTCGGTTTTTTCGGTTAGGCCAATATTTTTCCATCATTTCTTACATTTTTTAATCACCATTATATTATCATCCTTTAATATTCTAATCTCAAATATTCAATACCCAAATTAAAAATAAGAAAAAGACCCTAACCTTAATGTGAATTAAAAATTTCATATTCTAAAACTTTTACGCTATATTTAGGCTTTTATATCAAAACTCACATAATTATTACTAACTTTTAATGGCAAGAATGAAAAAAAAGAACTATATTAATATAAATATTATTCTTAATTGTGATGGTGTACTTAACATAACTTTCACATATTCAATAAAAAAAAGATGGTATTGATAGAAGTAATGAGATAAGTTTTCACCAGTTTTTGTTATGAACTATATGATTCACTAAATTGAATTTAGGTGGGGTGATATATAGGGTAAGAGATTCGGTTCGGTTCGGTCGAGTTCGGTTTTTGAAACACAAAACCGAAACAGAACCGAACTAGAGCGGTTCGGTTCGGTTCGGGTTCGGGTTTCGGTTTTTGGTCGGTTATTTCGGTTATAACCGAACTCTGCTCACCCCTAGGCTCGGGGGAGTTGTATCCCCATTGATTCGGTAAAGAGAGAAGATGATAATTGTTCCAATCTTATTCATAATATTAGGACTGGGGCATATACTGATTCAGACAAGACCAATCAGGCACACTTAGTTAAAGTTATGAAATGTCAGGTTGGTGTTATCCGAAAAAGAGGTCGGGGTATAATATGAATCACTATATTCATTGAAAAAATTATAATCATAATCCATATCACACAAGCATTGTTAAAAACAAAACAACAAACACATAAACAAAAGAAAAAAAATCTAGTCTAAGTTAGGGTAGACTTTAGACTTAGATGACTCCTAACTGGTTAGACTGTCCACAGGAGGTATATTGCAACAATCTGATTACAAGTTGCCACAAGCAAAACTAGCATGCTGTTAACCAATCAAAGTTCATCATCATTTCAAAGAGTACCATTCTATAATACCTACTAGAAATATTTAATAGCCAAAGTGTGACAAGACACAAGAATTCCTCATGTACTATGTGATGGTGCTTTTGCAGCAATTCTCGCCTTCTTGTACAAATTAATTATTAGCCATCTAATGTAATAACATTCCAAGCATATCGAAATTTATACAAAAGAATGCCTATAGACTGACCTTATCAACAATGACACTATATTTCTGAAAGGTTTTAAGAATAGTAAATGCTTACGTTCTAGTTTTGCATCACTAGCAAAATATATTGGAAATATGAAATGCACAAAGAGGTAATTACATAATACCTACCTGAAACTACAGTGGAGTCAAAATACTTTTCACAATTAGAGGTTTTTTACATATACAAATTGTGAAGGTATCATTTTAACAATTTATTCTTTATTTGGAGATTGTACTCTAACTATTAAATATTACTGGCTCTAGGACTATGAGAAGTTATGTACAGAACAAGCAAAATATAGTTAAATTCCAAAATGTATTATAATCTTTAAATATTCTAGAAAACGTATTATCAGCAAACTCTTGCATAATGCCCAAACTTCAACAAAAGTTGGATGGTAATAATGACTTGGTCTATAAGGGCAAAGTTGGCAATTTTTAGAAGAATTTATTCAGTTCACTCGCTACTTTTTTTATCCAAAAACCTTACTCCTACACCAACTCTGAGTTGATGTAAACTAATGTGACCACTTGTACATCCCCTTACAACTCATAAAAAACCCTTACATCTACACTCTTACACCTCAAGCCAAACAAGGTCTAAGCTACACATTCTATGGTTCCCCCTTGAACTACCCTACTCCTTCTCTGATGGTAAAAAGTAATGAATTAGTAGCACTATGTTAATACAATACTACAGCCATACATTATGAAAGAAATTTCTAAAGTTACATAAATCAGAGTAACCCGAATAGTCATTATCTTTGGGATACTTTACCATATAAAAATTGGCAAATGATTAAAATGCAACTATAAATAAAACTTCATGACTAGTGAATCCCATAATTCATGAAATTATACAATTCTAAGTCATTGTACATCTCGATACATCTGGATAACATAATAAATTATAGGAAATACCCAAGTATCAGAAACGGGATATGCCATCCCAAAAGACTAGCCTTCTAGGTGGAGTTGCCCAAATCCTTATATACCCAAGACTATCCCCACGTCTAGCCGATGTGGGACTATTTGTTCGACCCAAATCCCAACAATCCCCCCTCGAACAAAGAGCCTCCCTGCAAGCTCAACTATCTTCACAATGGAAGATCAAATGCTCTGATCTTCTCTATCGAGATCCAACTATTCATTGCCCATTGCAAAGCACCACTACTAAATTTCTCGAGAGCCTATTAAATTTCGCGAGAGCCCAACATTAGCTTCGCAGGGGCCTATTGCGCCTTTTTGAGCCAGTGGGGTGGCGCCAGTGGGGGATCTACATCGTCGAACATCACCCACACACACGACTAAGTTCGGGACATGGCTCTGATACCAATTGAAGGACTTAGGGCACCATCCCAAAATACTAGAGTTGCCCAAATCCTTATATACCCAAGACCATCCCCACGTCTAGCCGATGTGGGACTATTTGTTCGACCCAAATCCCAACAATGGGTACATCCTCCTCTGTAAAGTATCCATCCATTCAACATAGGCTATAACTAACCCATTGACACCTTAATGTATAAATCAGAACGAATATTGTATCAGGTAATACATGGGAAGAGGAAGACACTATGCCACCAACTAGAAATTAACGTAGGACTCAAAGATGTAAAATGAGGAGAAGCCCTTGGAGCAAGGTAATAGATACATGGTGTTCTGATAGGCAATGAACAACAACAAAATTTACCCACAAATCAAAAAAGAAAATTCTTCTGAGTTCTGTCTCAACAAAGAAGGCTCAAATACCAAATAAGATAAACTATTTTTTTAAATAACACCGAAGTAATGAAAGGTTCTCTAACCTTGATGGAGACTCCATGAGGTTCTCTGTGAGAGAATCCCCAACAGTCAGTCCATTCAAACTGGATGCCATTATCTGCACAAGCAAAATAATAATGAAAATCCATTTCCCATCGATTTACTCTTGTTTTTATTTCTTTTTTGCTGCTAATTAGACATTGCCCAGATACATGACGAAAATGCAACTATCCTTGGAAAAGCTATGTAAAAATTAAATACAGACAAAATGGAAAAAAAAAAAATTGACAAATCACCCAAGATCCAACACTCACCAATGAGAGAAACCCATCACTCAAAAAAACCCAAACAGAATTTTAATTTAAAAAAAACATATGCTAACCGCTTATCTATAGAAGAAAAAAAAAGAATGCGAAATTAGATAAATAAAAGATTCTCCAAAACTAAAAATATTCGGACTTTCTTTGTACTGAAAGAAAACCCATTAACATAATCAAATCCCAGACTTTAATTTACTCCCATTCAGTGGGAAAAAAATTGAAAAATTGTTGGGAATTGATAGAATCAAAAGACCTCACTGAGATATCTCTTGTGAGAGTGGAAATTATCGAGGTACATCTCCTCCTCTTCTGGATCTCTGCTCCTCTTTCCACTCGGCGACGCCATGAGAATCAAAAATCGAGCAACTCTCGCTACTTTTTCTTCTTCTTCTTCCTCTCAGTGGCAAAAAAGCAAACACCTATCATTCCTCTTGCTCTTCTCTTTTGCTTGCTTGATCGATTATTAGCGGTTGGACAGATCGAGAATCGGGATTAAGGGTAAAATCCACCTGTTTGCTTATAATAATTATAAATAATAAATAATTAGTGTGGATAAAAATAACTAATAGTGGTTTTTTAAAAGTTTTTTTTCCAACCACAAACCTCACAAAGGGCCACGTGGTGAGACCGGCGAAAGGATTTGTGGGAGACCAGCCCCAAAGTCCGGTCACTTGTGTGCTACAGATCCAGCGGGGGAAAAACTGTTTTCTATTTTCTTTTCTTTTTTTTTTTTGGGATAAAGACTGTAGCTCAAACTTGATCTAACTCGAAGTTTTCTTTGCAAAGTTTAATTGGCTTGTCATATATACGGCCGAGCCATCACCGAAAATATATATATATATATATATATATATATATATATATATATATATATATATATAGGGGTTACTGTACCTCAGCCGGCAGGCTGAGAGAGTTCTCTCAGCCGGCGGACGTGGCAACATCACCGCCCCATATCTGTCATGAATTTTGGCGGACAAAATCCTGAAAAATCCCGCCTAATTTGCTGTCAGTCACGTCAACTTTGTATTTTCCGAGAATACCCTCCCTCACAACTTTCTACCTTATGTAAAAAAGTTGGCTTTAAAAAAATTTACAGCTCTAAAATTTCAACCGGCGATTCTGATCCAATTAGTTATTTTCTTTCACAAATTTGATCCGTTTTTTAAAAATATATTTGCAACCGATGGCGCCTAAGAAATCATCCGTCGAAAAAGGTACTACAAAAAAATGATATTTTCAAAAAATTTTAGCGTTTGTGTATTTTAATAGTTTAAATTTTTTCCAGATTTATTTCCGAGGTCGCAATTTTTTTTTTTTAAATCTTGGAACCATGGTCGCAATTGAGAAAGAGATTTTGAAACTTTAGATGACGAATAAATTTTGTAAAACGACGATAAAGGTCCGATTTTTTTTCAAATATTTTTTTTATTTCCTTCTATTTTTACTATGTCGCAGTATTTTCGAAAAAGTGATGTGCATACACTGCATGCGACCTCGGTCGCAGTTGAAAAAATAATAGTTTCAGATTATTGCGACTTTGGATTTTTTTTTTTTTTTGGACCTTTCCTTATAGCGGAATGCGACTTTGGTCGCAGTATATGAAAATTACTTTTTTTTTCTTACATACTGACGACATGGGGTCGCAATTGTTTAGATATGAGTTGTCGTCTCTTGCGACCAAGGTCGCAGTGTATTTAACGTCATTTATTTTATCATACTTGAGTCGCAGCTGTTTTTGATTGCACAGTAGTCTTTTGCGACCTTGGTCGCAGTGTCAAACCGGGTCGCAGTTGTTTCTGATTGCACTGTAGTCTTATGCGACTTTGGTCACAGTGTCGTCCCTGGTACAATTTATGTTTGCAATGTATGACTGCGACCATGGTCGCAGTTTATAAAAAAAAATATGTTTTTTAAAAACATTGGTCGCAGTGTATGATTGCACTGTAGTCTTATGCGACACTGGTCGCAGTGTCATCCGGGTGCAAGTTGTTTGTATTTGCATTGTATGACTGCGACCGAAGTCGCAGTTTATTAAAAACAATTATGCCTTTTACCCCTTATAATTTTTAAATGATCATTGGTCTGAACTGTTTAATTTTTCTTACTATGAAGGTAAACAACAGATAAAGGTTCGTCCTCTGAGATCAAGCCTGAAACCTATGTGCGAGCTCATGAAGAAATTTAAAAAGTACATTCAGGCAGATTTCGTAGAGGCGATGAACAATACCCCATTTGGCCCAATCTTCATGGCGTTCTACAATGAAGAATTTGGAGCTGAAAAGGGTCTAAAATCAAACGTTGCTGTACTGCGTATTTTAGACCAGTATGATAGGGATACAAGGATATTTAGAATTGGGGGCAAACAGATTGAGTTAACAGTTGAGGATGTTGCCCTCACATTTGGTCTACCTATCATTGGGGCAGATTTTGTGATGAATAAAACATGTACGATGAAAGATAGAGGGGTGATAAAACATTATTTCCCCAATATAAAGAAGATCACTAAAGTATCCATTGAAGATGCTTTGGATGATCTTCTGATCAAGAAGAGGAGGAGTGAAGTAGATGTGACAAAGGATGAACAGCTTGAGCAGCAAATGACTTTACATGAAATTATAAGAGACATGCAAAGATTTGCAGCTCAAGACTTTACCACATTAATCATCCTATACATGTCGGCCACTCTTTTCTTCTCTGGCAGTAAATGCACGGTGCCGTGGTATATTGTGGAACAGATTGCCAATATGCAGCTGATGAGGACAATATGCTGGGCAAAAGCTGTTTGGCAATTCCTGATTGAGTCAATGGACACTTCAGGAAAACAACGTACGAGCTGCAAGGATGCTCCGTGCAAATAATTGTAAGTACAAATCTCAAATTTGGCCAACATTGTATGAAATTTACCCAAAAAAATGTGAATATCTGTGTAAACTAATTTAATTTTCCTTTTTTGCAGTATTGGCTATGTGAGAGGGCTCCTATTTTTGAGCCGAGGTCTGGTTTGGAGGACATAACCCCACGCGTTTTAAGATGGGACCTCCAAAATATTAGTAGATCTCTACTTGAAGTTGATCTAAGTGAGATTGACAGCAATATTGTAAGTTAGACTTCTTTTTATGTTCAGTACAAATAAAATGAGACAATAGTCGCAGTTCGTTTTGTGCCTGACAAGCAATGTGCGACCATGGTCGCATTCTCCTGAAAATACCTTTACATGGAATGCGACCATGGTCGCAGTGTTGAGCTGCATGGCTTGGCAGATAATTTGGGCATGACAAACATACTGCGACCATGGTCGCATTCTTTTCAAAAATACTTCATAAATAAACTGCGACCATGGTCGCAGTATCATTATTTCATTGTTTTATTTTTAATTTACTTTTTTCTGTTTATTTTCAGATTTTGAATCGAATGGCCAACATCTCTATTGCTGAAAAAAATATGGTTGGCCTTCCTGTTGAAGGGGAAGAGGAGGAAGAAGAAGAAGAAGCAGAAGATGAAGATGACGATGAAGAAGGAGAAGAAGAAGAAGGAAATGAAGGAGGCCATACATATAATGAAGCTTATATCCCGGCGGAAAAGGAGCCAGAACCGGCTGAAACGAGTGAGCAAGAACTAGTTTTTGAAGGTTATTTGCCACCTCCACCGGATGTTCAAGTAGAAGAAATAAAACAATTGAGGTCTCAAAATCAGTACTTGAGAGAATATGTTTCTCAGCTTGAAAAAAAATTGAAAATATGGAGACTGAGAACAGACTCAAGGCTGAATTAAAATTAAAAAGGAGAGAAAAAGAGAGAAGAAAAAACAAAAAGGCAGCAGAAGAAATTAAAAGAAGAAGAGCTGCTGAGAGCAGCCGCTGCTGCGAAGAAGGAGAAGGAGAAGAAGAGGGAAGAAGAGAAGGAAAAGGAGAAGAGGAGGAGAGAAGTGGAGGAGAAGGAGAAGGAGAATAGAAGAAGGGAAGAGGAGGAGAATGAAAGGAGAATGAGGGAAGAAGAGGAGAAGGAGAAGAAGAGGAGGGAAAAGGAGGAGCAGGAAAAGGAGGAGAGGAGGAGGGAAGAGGAGGGGCAGGAGAGTAGGAGGAGGGAAGAGGAAGAGATGAGAAGAGGAGGAAGGTTTTGGAGGAGTTAAAGAAGAAGAGGGAGGAAAAGAGGAAAGTGGCGGAAGAGGAAATTAGAAGGAAGGGTGAAGAGGAAAAGGAGCACAAAAGAATGAAGGAACAGATGGAGAAGCAGGCTGAAGAGGAGAAGAAGAAAAAACTGAAAGAGGATAAAATCATGGGTTCTGAATCTATTTTAAATATTCCTGGAGAAGATATGCCAAGTTTTTCTCTGAATATAACTCAAATGATTCAATAAATCCAAAGAGATAGAGCTTCTGAAGGAGAAATTCAAGAACATACTCCGCCTCAGAAGCAATCCTCAAAAGAAGCTGTTTTGGAATACTCTAAAGGAACGATAGAAAGGGGAGTCAAAAAACGCAAGCGCGCTGAAAGAGATCGCGATGACTCCGACTTCATTTATCCAAAACAGAAGAAAAAAAAATGAACATCCTCTTCCACAGCCTGCGGCTGTGAGTTCTGCCGCTGGTTTCGGCGACAAAGAGATCTCCTCTACTGAGCCAAAATCGAGAGAATTGACCGAAACCAGAGCATACAGAATTCTGCAGCCCCATCAACAAGCTCTTATAAAGAATTTCTTCGACAAGTCCTTCTCTGAGTAAGTTAATTCATATCAAAAAAATCTGTTACAACTTATATAAGAACAATTAAATTACTAACTTTGTTTTGAATATCTTGCAGTTCTACTGCGTATCAGGATACCGACAACGGAATCATTATTACAAGGAATGACATTGAGGACCTGATATTCGGTAGAGACTTAGATACAAATATAATTCATTTCTACATGCAGCATCTAGAGAAGGGAAAAGGATTAAAAAGCATATTCTTCCGCAGCGAAACTTGGGTAAAAATCTACTTTCTCCTTTACGGTTTACTGTAATATAAAATGTGGAACAGATTACTTATATTCTCTATCTCTGTGTAGGCATGTACTGCGACTAAGGTTGCAGCTGCGATTAAGGTCGCAGTTTATAATTAAAATGTACTACTACTAACTAATGTACTGCGACTAAAGTCGCAGTTTATAATTTAAATGTATTGCGACTTAACTCATGTTCTCTATCTGTGTAGGCATGTACTGCGACTTAGGTCGCAGTTTATAATTAAAATGTATTGTGACCAACTCATGTTCTCTCTGTGTAGGCATGAACTGCGACTATGGTCGCAGCTGCGACTAATGTCATACTATCTCATGTAATGCGACTAAGGTCGCAGTTTATAATTAAGATGTATTGCGACTAACTCATGTACTGCGACTAAGGTCGCAGTTTAAAAATATGTTAAAAAGAAACGCTGCGACCTTGATCGCAGTGTCTTGTCTTGACTTAATGACTTCTTATTTTAATTAATTTTTTCTTATATTTTAAAATACAAGAAAAAAATACAAGAAAAAAAATAAATAAATTACAAAATGAATTTAAAATATAAGAAAAAATTAATTAAAATAAGAAGTCATTAAGTCAAGACAAGACACTGCGATCAAGGTCGCAACGTTTCTTATTAACATATTTTTAAACTGCGACCTTAGTCGCAGTACATGAGTTAGTCGCAATACATCTTAATTATAAACTGCGACCTTAGTCGCATTACATGAGATAGTACGACATTAGTCGCAGCTGCGACCATAGTCGCAGTTCATGCCTACACAGAGAGAACATGAGTTGGTCACAATACATTTTAATTATAAACTGCGACCTAAGTCGTAGTACATGCCTACACAGATAGAGAACATGAGTTAAGTCGCAATACATTTAAATTATAAACTGCGACTTTAGTCGCAGTACATTAGTTAGTAGCAGTACATTTTAATTATAAACTGCGACCTTCGGTCGCAGTCATACAATGCAAACACAAACAACTTGCACCCGGACGGCACTGCGACCAGTGTCGCATAAGACTACAGTGCAATCATACACTGCGACCAATGTTTTTAAAAAGCATATTTTTTTTTATAAACTGCGACCATAGTCGCAGTCATACATTGCAAACATAAATTGTACCAGGGACGACACTGCGACCAAAGTCGCATAAGACTACAGTGCAATCAGAAACAACTACGACCCGGTTCGACACTGCGACCAAGGTCGCAAAGACTACTGTGCAATCAAAAACAGCTGCGACCCAAGTATGATAAAACAAATGACGTTAAATACACTGCGACCTTGGTCGCAAGAGACGACAACTCATATCTAAACAATTGCAACCCCATGTCGTCAGTATGTAAGAAAAAAAAAAGTAAGTTTCATATACTGCGACCAAAGTCGCATTCCGCTACAAGGAAAGGTCCAAAAAAAAAATCCAAAGTCGCAATAATCTGAAACTATTATTTTTTCAACTGCGACCGAGGTCGCATGCAGTGTATGCACATCACTTTTTCGAAATACTGTGACATAGTAAAAATAGAAGGAAATAAAAAAATAGGACCTTTATCGTCGTTTTACAAAATTTATAAATTTAAAAATTTATTCGTCATCTAAAGTTTCAAAATCTCTTTCTCAATTGCGACCATGGTTCCAAGATTTAAAAAAAAAAATTGCGACCTCGGAAATAAATTTGGAAAAAATTTAAAACTATTAAAATACACAAACGCTAAAATTTTTTGAAAATATCATTTTTTTGTAGTACCTTTTTTGACGGATGATTTCTTAGGCGCCATCGGTTGCAAATATATTTTTTAAAAAACGGATCAAATTTGTGAAAGAAAATAACTAATTAGATCAGAATCGTCGGTTGAAATTTTAGAGCTGTAAATTTTTTTAAAGCCAACTTTTTTACATAAGGTAGAAAGTTGTGAGGGAGGGTATTCTCAGAAAATACAAAGTTGACGTGACTGACAGTAAATTAGGCGGGATTTTTCAGGATTTTGTCCGCCAAAATTCATGACAGATATGGGGCGGTGATGCTGCCACGTCCGCCGGCTGAGAGAACTCTCTCAGCCTGCCGGCTGAGGTACAGTAACCCCATATATATATATATATATATATATATATATATATATATATATATATATATAGAGAGAGAGAGAGAAATGTATATCAGCCCGCGGGCTGAGAGTACTCTCTCAGCCTGCGGTGACGTGGCTCAATTTGTTACGTCACTGACTTGCGGCCCGCTTTTAGGAAGAAGTTAAATTACCAAATACCCCTTTCGATAACTTTTCCTTATTGTTTATTATTATTATTTCCCCCCTTTTATTTTGCCGCTCTTTATAGGATATAAATTACTTTTCGCCTTATTTCTTTACCTCTTTTTTGAAAGATCTAGTTTCTCCTTTTCAGCCTGCGATAAAATTTTTTTTGAAAATATAAAATCTTTTCAGATCAATTTTTTCAGCCTGCGATAAAATTCTACTTTATAGTTTAATTTTTTGTATATAATTTAGTCAGAGTCTTTGGTCGCATTGTACATTTAAACTACGACATTAGTCAAAGTCTTTGGTCGCAGTGTACATGGTTAAATGCGACCAAAGTCGTAGTGTTGTTATTGATAAAGATGGCCAGCAACTGCAATCTAGGGTTGCATTACATGGACTGCGACTTTGATCATAGTACGTTAAGTAATTAATTTTTTTGTATATAATGTAGTCAGAGTCTTTGGTCGCATTGTACATTTAAACTGCGACCTTAGTCGCAGTCTTTGGTCGCAGTGTACATGGTTAAATGCGACCAAGGTCGCAGTGTTGTTATTAATAATGATGGCCAGCAACTGCAATCTAGGGTTGCATTACATGGAATGCGATTTTGGTCGCAGTACGTTAAGTAAGTGTTGTTTTATTAAGTGTTGTTTTGGATTAAGTCATTTTTTGAATCTAAATGAAAAATGAAAAGTTGTCTGTTGTCTGATGCGACTTGGAGTCACTCCGTGAGACGCGACCTGTCATAAAGATTTTATGAGATCTTTTAACGTCAAGTCTACGTTGACGAACCCGCACCATTCGTTATTTCCCGAAGTGGTTGTCCACGCGTCGGCTCTTCATTGGGTTTAGGCGTTAATGTCTTTAATGCCAAACCGACGCTGGCGGTTGGAGATCATTAATGCCGATGATTCTGATTAATGAACCATTAATTATGGTTATTATGGGCTGCCTATAAATAGGTCTCACCCTCTCCCTTTAACAGCCCATAATTAGACTGTCATCATTCGAGAGCAATTGCT
The DNA here is from genome assembly GCA_038442645.1 of Agave tequilana. Classification (NCBI taxonomy): domain Eukaryota; kingdom Viridiplantae; phylum Streptophyta; class Magnoliopsida; order Asparagales; family Asparagaceae; genus Agave; species Agave tequilana. Next base: position 62,525 of record JAVJIF010027782.1, read on the forward strand.
CTGAGAATTTTCGCCTTCTTCAGAGTCTCTAACAGGGGCCTGCCTCCATGGATGAAGATGACCCTATGGACGAACTTGATCGATGTTCGTCCACAAGGGAAGAAGTCATAGACCTCATCATCCACAAGGGAAGAAGTCATGGTCCTCGTCGTTCACAAGGGAAGAAGTCATGATCCCTGACGAGGACTTAAGCCTCACCGAGATCTGCTCTGACTTGATGCACCAGTCAAGGTTTCTGATAATTGATGGTCAGAATGGGTATGGCGGCGGGGGATGTGGTGGATATAGTGGTGGGTAGCATTCCCTGTGAGGTCTCAAAACCTCCTCTCTTACCCCAGAAGTGACATCGAGGAAACTCCATGCTCACTGGATAACCTTCTGGTGAAGAGATGTTCATCAACGAAAGATCGTATCCCGCCACTTTGGAGGGTCAGGTGGAATCGGAGGATTCTGCTGCCACCAGACCTCAAGAAGAAGATTGCTCTTAGTCAACAAGGGCTCTTTTGATGTTTAGTCTTCTTGGCTCTTTTGATGTTTAGTCCTCTTTATACTACTATATTGTAACACTCAATCTTATTGTATAACAGAGCGTTTTGTATCATATTCACATGCCTGGAGATAAATGCCTGGACATAAATAAAAAGCATATTTGTTTTTTTTTAATAAACTACGAACTTGATCGCAGCCATGCATTGCAAACAAAACAACTATGACCATAGATGACACTGCGACCAAGGTCGCATAAGATACATTGCAAACAGTAACTACTGCGACCAGGGTCGACACTGCGACCAAAGACTGGGACTGCTGCGGTGACGGACCAAGATTGCAGATTATTTTTTAAGACTGCGGCCATCAACTGCGACCAAGGTCGCAGTGTTGTTGTTGATTATTTATAAAGACCACCAACTGCGACCAAGGTCGCAGTGATGTTGTTGATTAAGAGTAAAGACCAGCAACTGCGACCAAGTTCGCTGTGTATTTTATTAAGACTAAACACCAACAACTGCGATCAAGGTCGCAGTTTATTTTATTAAGACTACGGTCAGAAACTGCGACCAAGGTAGCAGTGTTGTTGTTGATTAAGACTAAAGTCCAGCAACTGCGACCAAGGTCGCAGTGTATTTATTAAGTCTGCGTCCAGCAACTGCAACCAATGTCGCAACCTTTCATTTTAAAAATTTATAAGGGTGAAATAATATAATTATTAACTGCGTCCATGGTCGCAGTATATTCGTTTAGCGTAAAATATTTAAAATGAAGGTTTGTAACAATTGTACAGCATTTCAACCAAGACATAGTAGTAAAAAATGTAATTCACACAATTAACTTTAGAAAACAGATTTATATATATTAAAAAAAACAAAATACAAGTTTTTTAAACTTCTAATCCTCGTCATCACCATCGTAATGAGAAAGAAGTTTGCGACTATGGTCGCAGTACTGAAGGAGGTCGCATTGCTATACGATAGCATGTTTCCTCCGGTATTCTTTATTCTGTATTAAGTATGCGACCATGGAATATTTTTTACTTTTCAATGCTAGAAGTCGCAGTCGTCATATAAAAGGGGTATTTTTGTCAATTTGTTTCACGATTGTTTAGGCGGGATTTTTTGATTTTTTTGGCGCCCACACTCTGCGACCGATGTGTGGCCTATATTCAGCCACGTCCCGCAGGCTGAGAAACTCTCTCAGCCCGCAGGCTGAGGTACAGTAAGCCCATATATATATATATATATATATATATATATATATATATATATATACTTCAGCCGTCAGCTGAGAGAGTATCTCAACCAACGGCGACGTGGCGCAATCTCTGCCACAGATCTGTGGCAGAGTGTAAGGGTAACGAAGCCAAAAAAATCTCATTAAAAGAGTCATCAACCACTTTACTATACCAATTAGACAAAATGCCCTCAGTTTTACTTTTAACTTAGCAAAAACTCATCCTACACAAATTTTACGAGCAAAAAAATTTGTGATTTTCAAACAAATTACCTTTGAAGAAATTACCGAGCAAAAGATTTCTTTTACAACGAATGCGATCAAAGTCACAGTATTTATAAAAATACTAATTTGAGTAAAAAGTGGTTTTAATCATAGTTTAACCGTAAATTACGACTTTGAGCCCTTTTTTAATTATTTGTTTAAAGAAAACTGCGATAAAGTCGCAGGCTTTGAAAATAATATTTTGGAATAAAAAAGAGTTTTTAAAATATTTCAAACTTTAGACTGCGACGTTGAGCTTTTTAACTTTGTTTCTTTAAAAAAAAATTGCAACTCAAAATCACAATATTTGAAATTAACAATTTTGAAAAAAAGTTATTTATAAATATTTCATGTATAGACTACGATTTTGATTATTTTTTATTTTGTTTGTTTTAAGAATACTGCGACCAAAGTCGTTGTCTTTCAAAATTAAGTTGTTTAGAATGCTATGACATTGATCGCACTCTTGTATAACTACTTTTTTAAATTTGATCAAAATCGCTGTCTTTGAAAAATAAGCTGTTTAAAATATTATGACTTTGGTCGCAATCTTATATTAGCTGGTAATAAGAACTGCAACCACGGTCGCAGTTAATTTCTAAATTAGATATTGTTATAACTGAGACAAAAAACTGGCAGTCAAATTTTAATCAGAAATGTCATTTTAAATGAACTGCGACTATACTCGTAGTATGAACTCATAAATGATTAGTTCTCATTACACATATGAACAGTGATCAAGTTTGAAGTGCAAGAATAATTTATAAAGCTTGCTATCGTTAAGCAATGCGACCTCAGTCGCAGTCTTTAATCTCATCCACATATTAAAAAAAATTCGTTTATAAAATGCGACAAAAGGTCGCAATCCTAACAACACTCAGTACTAACAAAGTAGATTAGCGCTACGACCGTGTTAGCAGTCCTCATATAACACAAGTTATAAAATACTATATTATGATTGTGACCTAACCGCAGTCACTAATATCCTATCTACTGTGATTCAGCGAACGTCTCAAAAAATACTAGTAAAATTAATCTAGATAAAGAAAAGATGTGCACTATATAAAAATTATAATTCTGGAAAGAAACATTCTATAAAAAGCTAATTTGTAGTTCACATCATAAATTTCTAAAAAAGGTACTCTGGAGGTTCTCCCGCCATAATTGGTTCAATTAAATATTTAATTGCTTTTTATCTCTTCTTCGAATACTCAACTATCACTTCTAATACTTATTATTACTATAAACGTCATTTCAGAGTATTGTAATTTTTGGCAGTGCATGTAAGTAATACATATTAAAGATCTGACTAAAAAAAATATTTGTGCTCTTGTTTTTTGATTTGATTTCTAAACTTCCTCAAGCAATTTATCCTTGAACATGTCTTCTAGATCTTCTTCCTCTAAACAATCTGATTTCAAATTCACTCATTCTCCCACCGGTTCTCTTCCCCCTAGGGACTCCAATAAATCTGATAGCAGTTTAGACTTCTCTCTTTTTGACTATCTCCTTCCGTCAAGTAATGTTGCTTCTGATCCTACTCTTCAGGAGGATCAAGTTTTTTTGGGGCATGGGGAGGAGCTTATTTCTATGTTACTTGACGAAAACTTGCTTGATAAAAGCATGCCCTCGATGTTGAAGGCGCGCTTTCTTCAAGCATGTCTTCTGGAGTTCTTCTCGATACGGATCGGAGGAAGAACTTGTTGGCCCAGTGGCCATTCACTCTAGTTTTGATGATGATTAACTCATGTAGTTATTGTTTACTAATAATCTTATGATTTTAGTTTTAGATATTTGATCAAGATATTAGTAGGTGATTAGCTTCAACAAAGGTGTTTTGGAGCTTTCACATGAGATTCAAGAGCTCGCGCGTCAAGATCGCATTTAGCACTCGGTTGGAGTCAAGCTCGTTGGATCGTGTTTGGATCGAGTCGACTTGGAGACGGAGCTCTACAAGAAGATCTCAGTTTGTTTAATTTAAGATTTTGTTTAGATCATTGTAAAGATTAGATAGTGTTGATATACTCAAGTTCACATACACACACTTGTTTAAAGTTTCATCTGTTTGATTTTTTGGTTTAACCTGTTTCGATTTTTCATATATATGATTTTCATGAATAGATAGAATCAAAACATGTTTACATGGTTTAATGTATATTAGATTTGATCTATATACATCTATGCTTCATCTATTTAGAAAAACTTATTTTGAAAAGCCTATTCATGTGTTTGGAGTTTTGTGATTGTTATTCATTTTTGCATATTTTGCCACATCCATACCATGCATATCATAAATAAAAATGTAATTTTTAATCTTTTTCTCTCTATTTTTGCAGGCCCATATTTTAATGGAGAAGAGGCCCATAATCCCTTTAATCATCAAGAATTAAAGGAGAATTAAGCAAAGCCCAAAAGAGAGCCCAAGGGTTGAGCCCAGGATCTGGAGACATCCACGCGCCAGCTCAGACATTCCAGAAGGTCCACGTGGCTAACAACCTGCGAGAAATCCGCAACAGAAATCGCATGCCTAACGGCCCAGATTATGCCGCGGAAACGCGGCTCTGGCCGCGTTTCCGCGGCAGGAATCTGGCTGTTGAGCCGGCGATTGATCCCCAGCTGTCTGATTCTGGAGCCTTCTTCTCCTGAGGCCTATAAATAGACCATCAGGGCCAGTGCAAAAGAGAGAGGAGAGATTAGAGGATAGAGCTTGAATTTTGTAGGTTTTTCTCTAGGATTTTTATTGCTCTAGTTCTTCTTCTTTCTCCTAGAAATTTTGTGAGAGAGAGATTGAGAGAGAGAGAGAGAAAGCTTGTGTAAACCAAGGTGTGACAACTTGTGAAGTAAGGATTAATCCAATCTCCTTTCTCTACTTGAGCAATTTCTAGTACTTTACTTGCATTCTTTCATTCAAGCTTTACTTTCCTTGCACTTTTATTCATGAATTGCTTTTCTTTTCTTGTAATGGCTAGTAGCTAACTTCTTCTAACATGACTAGCTGACCACTAACATTGCTAACTTCTAACTCTTAGGTGATCGCTAATTTTTCATCTTGCAATTGTTGAGTCTTTTTCATCCCCGATGGGTTACTTTCATGCTTAGCAAGCTCTTGTTGTAATTCCATATGATTCATGTGTGCCTCATTTAGAGCCTTGTCTTTAGAACAAGTGCCTTGATGGAACATGGAGATGGATCACCAAACATATGCTATTTGTTGTACAACTTCATTACTTCAATGCTAACTTGTTGTATTTGCCTTGAATGACTAATGAATGTTGTATCTTCTTCCTTAGCATCCCTTGAGTGTCACTCCTCGAGTCCACCATTGAAATTCTATCTTCAGAGCCGATGAAATCAATGAGGCTACAAGACAAGTCCAAGAAGATCACCCATCAATCAAGTGGGAAAGCAACTAGACCAACACGCAAGACATACATATGCCGATGAATCAACATGAGGCAAGCATCACCATAACGGAGTCTAGTAAGTTAGCAATTTAGAAAGATAGCTAGTCATGGTTTTTCACATCTTAAAGTCTTTTACAAAGTTATCCTTCTTTAGTTTTCTTTCCAAAGCAAATCTTGTTTTCTAATTCTTTTCATTTTCTTTCCATCATGCACAAATCCACAAATTCTTTTATCTCTTTTTCCATTTCTTTTTCATTCTTTTAAAAACAAAGAAGAACCTTCGTTTTCCATCTTTAATACCAAACCGTAACGCTTCCATCGCAAGCTCTCCCTGAGAATCGACTTGTATAGCCTATGCTATTACGGTGATTTGGAAAGAGTACATCAATCATTATAAAATACATTTCGGAGTAAGTAAGCACTACAAGGTTGTCTCTAAACCTTCTCTCTTTTGTTGAATATATGCGAATCATACTCCGCTACTATACTCCTCTTTTTCCTTATCAAATTTTTGGCGCCGTTGCCGGGGAGAGCAACGGTTTTGATTTGATTGAAGAACTAAACGAACTTTCTTCTCTGTTGTAGGTTACAGGTGAAGAAACAGGAAAACTAGCATTGCAGTGACATATAAGTGGCTCTGGGCCTCTGCTCTCGAAAGAAGAGACCAGTTGCCCTCTGATTTGCCGCGATTCCATGGCCAAAGCCGCGGACCGCGGCAAGGAGGAGTGAACTACTCATAGATTTTCTGCAGGGTTGCTTGCTCTGCAAAATATAGCTGCTGCAATGCTTAAATTCTTGTATGCTTCACCATATTCCTGCTAATAATCAACAGTAAAAAATTTGTTGCAAAGTTAAAAATTGATTAGACGTTTGCATTTCTAGGCACGTGTCTTTTCAATTCATTTACTTTACTATTGAAGAGTGCTGGAGCAAGGTACGTGCGCATTGCATTTTGATTAGGACTCACTTCTTGGTTGATATTTTATCGCTTTGAGTGAACCTTGTTTGTTTATATCGTACACTTGCACAAAATCGATTTTAAGGGCATACCCAATAAATAAGATAAGGTGGGGATTTCATCACCCCTTCCTTAGCCCAAAAACCACCATCCCAGCACTCACAATCCCAAGCTTTATAATAAAATCTGATAGACGTTGGCCCTAGGGACATCCGGACTCAGTAGGAGATCGGCTGAAGTTGGGAATTGATTTTGATTCATACTCCGGTGAAATCAGTGTCTAAGGCTGGGGATTAAGAGGTTAAGCCTCGAAGATACCGTGGTTTGGCGTAATTAAGGCCCGTTGCTTACGCACGGATACCTCCCACCGTATTTTGCCCCTACCTGGCTGATTAGCTGTGGTCTGATTCAAGCAACAACCTTCTTCAGTACATCGAACAGTTAGGAGTCGTCTAGGTCCAGGAACCTTAGATAGCTTGGATTGATTTTTCTTTTATTGTTTGTTATTTTATTTTTCTTTTCGCTGGTGTGATCGGTGCACGTTGTTTGTGACTGTATATGCGAGAGGTACCGGGATTCAAATTCTGCAATACTTTGTAGACTTTCTACACTTGCACATACACAACCACTTGACATTATGGAAAATAACGTTTCGCTTCAAGATAGATTCTACCCGATTCGCACTTCGCTTCCATCATGCATTCTTCTCCCTGAACCCAATGGAAATCACTTTGAGCTGAAACCACAATTCATCAATACACTTCCCCGATTTCATGGTCTAGAGTCTGAGGACGCGTACTTCTTCATTCGAGAGTTTGAGGAAGTATGTGTAATGATGAGAATTTCCCAATTGACCGAGGATGCTGTTAGGTTAAGGTTCATACCATTTGCACTGAAGGATTTAGCTAAGAAATGGCTTTACAATCTTCCCGCCAATTCGATATCTTCATAGGGTGATTTTGTAACAGTCTTTCTTAAGAAATTTTATCCCATCCACAAGACAGCCCTCATGAGAAAAACATAATGCAATTCAAGCAGGAACCAAATGAACCCTTCTGGAAGTATCTTGAACGCTTTAAAGACCTTCTAGCCCAATGTCCTCATCACGGCATAGAGAAATGGCGTCAATGCCAGATTATCTATGACGGTCTAGATTACCAAACGAAAACACTCCTTGAATCCATGTGCCAAGGGAAATTTTTGAAGAAAGATGAGCACCAGGGGTGGGATCTCTTTGAAGCCCTAGCTGAGAAAACCATTCAGTGGGAGTCATGTCCAGATAAACCCAATCCCACTACTTCCAGAACCGGGATGCACTCGATAGAATCCTCCATAGCAGCTGAAGCAAAAATCACACAATTAATAAAGAGGATAGAACTGCTTGAGTCAAGGGAAAATTCTGTTGTCAATCAGGTCAACCCAACACCTGTGGTCAAACCGGGTTGTACCTACTGTCATGATCTCAACCATGTCTTTGAGGAGTGTCCCTTATATCAGTCTCAGTCTTATCAGGAGAACACGAATGCAGCGTTTACCAGACCCAATAACAATCCGTACTCCAACACATACAATCCAGGATGGCGAAACCATCCAAATTTTTCGTGGAGTCAGTCTGGTCCTGAGCAACATAGGCCACCATTTTCACATCCATATAATGCTCAGTCTCATCCACCCAGTTTCAATCGAAATACATCGAATTTTCATCCATACCAAAGTCCACCACAATCACAATCCTATCAAAATCCACCACACTACCAATCACAATTCCAGTCTCCATACTATCAACATCCACCCCAGAATGATTCAGAAATATCAGAGTTGAAGAAAATGTTAGAAACCTTTACAAAGGACTATCGTCAGGAGATGAATAAAGTACAGGTCCAGATTGGGCAATTGGCTAATTCTGTGAATGAAAGACAAAAAGGAATGTTACCAAGCCAGCCATTGCCAAATCCCAAACATCACTTTCCTTTGCATGAAGTGGAAGACACGGGCCCCAGTCAATGCCATGCTATTCATATCCTGAGATCTGGAAAACAGGTAGATAATAAGGTTTCTAATCAATCATCCCATCCAGCACCAAAGCCAACACCTCCAATCCAAATGCAACCAACTTCTGACAACCCATCTTCTAGTTCAGAGCCATCCACTTCAAAAGCCAAGGGTAAAGAAAAGGAAGATGAGCAACCTTATAAGCCTACTGTACCATTTCCAAATAGGCTTACAAATAACAAGTCAAATGCTCATATGGAGAAGATAAGAGAAGTGTTTAATAAGGTCCAAATCAATGTCCCTCTTCTTGATGCAATCCAACAAGTGCCATCATATGCGAAATTCTTAAAGGAAATGTGCACCAAGAAGAGGAAAACACAAGTCCCTAAAAAAGTCTTCCTAGCATCCAACATCAATGAGTTGCTCACTGGTCAATTTCGGAGAAATACAAGGACCCAGGGAGCCCGACCATCTCTTGCACCATAGGACAGACTACCATCAATAGGGCACTGCTTGATTTGGGGGCCAGCGTCAATCTCCTACCTTTTTCTGTGTACCAACAATTAGGGTTAGGTGATCTCCGTACAACCCAAATGACAACACAATTGGCTGATCGCTCTGTCAAGAACCTAAGGGGGAAGTTCACGATGTCCTTGTCAGAGTTGGGGAGTTCATTTACCCTGTGATTTTGTAATTCTTGAGACACAACCTGTGTCTAACACTAATCATAGGGCTCAAACTCCTGTCATTTTGGGATGACCATTCCTGGCCACAGCAAATGCCATCATCAATTGCCGGAATGGATCAATGAGGATAACCTTTGGTAACATGACTCGTGAAGTGAATGTCTTCCACACACAACCTCGTAAAATAAAAGATCAAACATTCGAGGTCAGCTTTGTTAGAGACAATTTGGAGGAAGAAAGTGAAGATTCAAAAGATGAGTCACAACTTTGTGATTCTCTTGAAATAGGAAATCCTGTTATCCGAGTACCCTTTCAAAGGGGAAAGTTGATTTGGATATTTTCACTTTCAGGGAGCCAACTGTGAACGTATCCCAAGAGGATACAATTCAAGAACCTCCAATTGATATATCATTTGAAGACCTCTTCGCTGACGAAATCATGTGCCTGGATGAGTCAACTCGGGGACGGTTAACTGATTGTACACTTTTGAAGGAAAATGTTGACCTGAGTTTTGAAGAGTTGTATGGAGAGGAGCTGGAATTTCTTGACATTGGAAGTAAAGAAATTCAGAGAGAAAAAAGTGGTGACGAAGAACTCTTTAGGGAACATTGTGGTGAAATGCGGATGAATAACAATGAGAAATTGAAGCTGGAGATGCCTAGGGCTAAGAAAATAATTCAACACGTTTCCCAACCAAGCTCGCCCAAACAAACACATTGGAACGATGGGAAACGGGCCAGGGGAAAAGACCAAAAGAATAGCCTAGGCACTGGACACACTTGTAAATATTTCTTGTAAATAATTCTTTTGTACACTTTTGTAAAAAAAAAAAAAGAAAAGAAAAGAAATTAAAAAAAGAAGAAGGGACTTTTGTGCTTAAAGGAGTTTCACAACTTTTCAAATTCAAATTCCTAGGGTTTTACATCTCTTCCCTAGGGTCAAAACTCATCTTCAAACTCCTTTTCCTAGGTTTGTAAAATTCCTTTTAACCTAGGGATAGAGTTGGAACTCTCAATTTTTCCCTCCTATAAATATCTAATCTACCCGACCCTTCTTCCCTCAAGTGCAACAATCCCCTCAGATCTGCAGCCCTCTCCTCAAGCACCGCCTTCAGTTTTTTTCCTCTTCACAGAACCCTCCTGTTTGTCGCGATCCCACGACCAGTGCCGTAGATCCGTGGCTATCTTGAACTTTCTGGAGCGCCGAAAAATTTCTGGCCGGTCGATTCCTTTCTCTGGTAGCCGATCTAGTGCACGATCAACTGAATTCTGCTTCATGTGCCCTCTGCACACCCGATTTTGAATTCCCCCACGAACTCCGGGGGCGGTTTGATCTTTCATCTCTTGATCCATTGCTTTAATTTACAATATTACACATGGCCCCAAATCTGTTTGTGGAAAAGATTTTTCAAAAATTCTGAATGATCATGCTGGGTATGGACACATATTTGTTGATCGATTACATGCATGGGATTGGTATTCTCTGGTATATGATAACAGTGAAAATGATGCATATTACTGTCCTGACTTAGTCACTACATTTTATAATGCACTCGATCATGCATCTGTTAGTTATGAGACGTACCAATTCGTAATCCATATGCCGTTAGGTGACATCTTTATCACAGTTCCTCTCATTGAGGAAATTACTAATGTTCCAAGTCACCCCCAGCATAGCGACCCCTTGCCACTGATAGACTACATGACAATCATGGGGCTCGCTGCACAGAGCAGGACAGTGGGCTAAAGGCTAGCACCACGTTTAGAAATGTGCACTGCGTTGGACGCTGGATCCAACGCAACATCTTAGGGATAGACCACACCACATCCTTTAACAGACCGGTGTTGCAAATAATTCACGATTTGATGACTCGGCAACACACGGTCTGTTTAAATAAGACCATCTTCCATGCAATCATAGCAAATTCCTCACGAACTCGGGGTGCCAAACACTCCCATCCCATCTTGATTACACGTCTGTGTAGGACTTTCCTACCAGACGATGTCTTTGATTCCTTTGACCGGGTGTTTGTCACACCAGAGAGACCTACCAGTTCATATAACAGTTGTTTGCACGCGGTTTGGACTCCTAGTGTCCAACCTGAAGATGTACCGGTGGAGTCCTCCTCTGAGGAGAGTCTTGAGGAGGAAGATGAGCCTGAGTTTTGGCGTCAGGATCCCCAGCAGAATCACGTGCCTTCATGTCCACCATCTGGAAGGGCATGAAGAAATTTTTAGGGGGCAGGTCAGGCTTAGAAAGAAGGTGGAGGAGCAATCCTCGAGGTTGCACCGCATTGAGGCGGGGCTCAGACGATCTCAGTTGGCTGGACCCAGCATCACCGCTGGTCCAAAGAGACGGAGGGAGTGATTTCATACCTTTTACCTATTTCATGCATCTTTTTATCTTGCATACATTGAGGACAATGCATGAGATAGGTATGGGGGGGGGGGGGGGTAGATTCTAACTTAGGATTTTCATTTTCTTTTTAGGACTTTTTATTTTCTAGGAATTTCATTTTCTTTTTTATTTTCTTTTAGATTTTACCTTTCTTTATAGATTTTCAATTTTCTTTTAGATTTTACATTTTAGAAAAAAATAAAAAAAATTATATATAAAAAAAAGAAATTCTTGATCCATGTTTAAAGAATCAAAACTTGACTTTAGGGATTAAGGAAGCTCTTAACTATGATTTCTAATTATAAGTCGAAAAGAGGAGTTTTGTTGGATTTTTAGGTTAAGTAATAAAGGATAAGAAAGATTACTAGATTTTAATTCTTTCTTTAGGATATATATATTAAACATATTGAAGGATTAATTAAAGACTTTGTGACTTTATTTACATATATATATAATAAAAAAATAGAAAAAGAAAAAAAATGTGTATATAAATAAATAATAAATACTTAGCCACTAATTAAGCTGGTTAGTCGTGCCTCAAGAAGCATTGCCAATCACGCCTAAAGGTGGTTAAGTCTTTAAATTCCTTCGTGGCCTAGTTTACTCGAGTCCTCGAACCCTAGGGATGTTTTCTCATCTGGTGCCCTAAGACCGTCTGGTTTGGGAGTCATCGGTAAGAGGCTCGTTACAAGGGTAAATTAGAAAGCCTAAGGATGCTAAGAAAATGTAAATAATAAATATTGTATATATAAATAAATAAATAATAAAAAAATGTGTTATATATATTAGTAAATAAATGAACTTAGTCTAAGAAAGATCCTTCATATTTATAGATGTATATATCCTTGGATTGATGCAAAATCCGGTTTTTGATCTTTTCCCTAAAAACTTAACCTAAATTGAAAACAAAACTCTAAATAGACACTTATAAGAGGAATGACAAGTTTAGGGTAACCTGAAACCTATAACTCAAGTAAGAATCTTTAAAACATGGATCAAAAATTTTCACTAACCTTTTTTTCTTTATGGATTTTGTGGGTGCAATCCGCTGAAAACCCTCAGGAGACAACACTCCTCCTCTAGGGTAACCTAGAGGTTTAACGGCTTGTTGCACGTGCTCAGTGCAATCGTGTCACCTACGAAAGTGGTGTAATAATCTAGTTAGGATTTTCTTTCTTTTTTGCTCGAGGACGAGCAAAAGCTAGGTATGGGTGTGATTGTTATTCATTTTTGCATATTTTGCCACATCCATACCATGCATATCATAAATAAAAATGTGATTTTTAATCTTTTTCTCTCTATTTTTGCAGGTCCATATTTTAATGGAGAAGAGGCCCATAATCCCTTTAATCATCAAGAATTAAAGGAGAATTAAGCAAAGCCCAAAAGAGAGCCCAAGGGTTGAGCCCAGGATCTGGAGACATCCACGCGCCAGCTCAGACATTCCAGGAGGTCCACGTGGCTAACAACCTGCGAGAAATCCGCAACAGAAATCGCAGGCCTAACGGCCCAGATTATGCCGCGGAAACGCGGCTCTGGCCGCGTTTCCGCGGCAGGAATCTGGCCGTTGAGCCAGCGATTGATCCCCAGCTGTCTGATTCTGGAGCCTTCTTCTCCTGAGGCCTATAAATAGACCATCAGGGCCAGTGCAAAAGAGAGAGGAGAGATTAGAGGATAGAGCTTGAATTTTGTAGGTTTTTCTCTAGGATTTTTATTGCTCTAGTTCTTCTTCTTCCTCCTAGAAATTTTGTGAGAGAGAGATTGAGAGAGAGAGAAAGCTTGTGTAAACAAGGTGTGACAACTTGTGAAGTAAGGATTAATCCAATCTCCTTTCTCTACTTGAGCAATTTCTAGTACTTTACTTGCATTCTTTCATTCAAGCTTTACTTTTCTTACACTTTTATTCATGAATTGCTTTTCTTTTCTTGTAATGGCTAGTAGCTAACTTCTTCTAACATGACTAGCTGACCACTAACATTGCTAACTTCTAACTCTTGGGTGATCGCTAATTTTTCATCTTGCAATTGTTGAGTCTTTTTCATCCCCGATGGGTTACTTTCATGCTTGGCAAGCTCTTGTTGTAATTCCATATGATTCATGTGTGCCTCATTTAGAGCATTGTCTTTAGAACAAGTGCCTTGATGGAACATGGAGATGGATCACCAAACATATGCTATTTGTTGTACAACTTCATTACTTCAATGCTAACTTGTTGTATTTGCCTTGATGACTAATGAATGTTGTATCTTCTTCCTTAGCATCCCTTGAGTGTCACTCCTCGAGTCCACCATTGAAATTCTATCTTGAGAGCCGATGAAATCAATGAGGCTACAAGACAAGTCCAAGAAGATCACCCATCAATCAAGTGGGAAAGCAACTAGACCAACACGCAAGACATACATATGCCGATGAATCAACATGAGGCAAGCATCACCATAACGGAGTCTAGTAAGTTAGCAATTTAGAAAGGTAGCTAGTCATGATTTTTCACATCTTAAAGTCTTTTACAAAGTTCTCCTTCTTTTAGTTTTCTTTCCAAAGCAAATCTTGTTTTCTAATTCTTTTCATTTTCTTTCCATCATGCACAAATCCACAAATTCTTTTATCTCTTTTTTCATTTCTTTTTCATTCTTTTAAAAACAAAGAAGAACCTTCGTTTTCCATCTTTAATACCAAACCGTAACGCTTCCATCGCAAGCTCTCCCTGAGAATCGACTCGTATAGCCTATGCTATTACGGTGATTTGGAAAGAGTACATCAATCATTATAAAATACATTTCGGAGTAAGTAAGCACTACAAGGTTGTCTCTAAACCTTCTCTCTTTTGTTGAATATCTGCGAATCATACTCCGCTACTATACTCCTCTTTTTCCTTATCATTTTGTATTTAACAAAACTTATTTTTGTATTTAATGTCAAAAACATAGATATAATATCTTTCATGTATATTGAATTCTTTCCATATACAATATGCTTCAAAGTTATTTCAATATCATATTTTTGTATTTACAAGTGTTTTGGAGAAACGAATTTTCATTTCAAAAATCATAGTCAAGAAAAAAAATTAATTAAAATACAAGAAAATACAAGAAAATAGTATATTGAATTCTATTAAAAATATGTTAATGAATTTAAAATACAAGAAAAAAAATTACAAATGAATTTAAAATATAAGAAAAAATTAATTAAAATAAGAAGTCATTAAGTCAAGACAAGACACTGCGATCATGGTCGCTGCGTTTCTTATTAACATATTTTTAAACTGCGACCTTAGTCGCAGTACATGAGTTAGTCGCAATACATCTTAATTATAAACTGCGACCTTAGTCGCATTACATGAGATAGTACGACATTAGTCGCAGCTGCGACCATAGTCGCAGTTCATGCCTACACAGAGAGAACATGAGTTGGTCACAATACATTTTAATTATAAACTGCGACCTAAGTCGCTACATGCCTACACAGATAGAGAACATGAGTTAAGTCGCAATACATTTAAATTATAAACTGCGACTTTAGTCGCAGTACATTAGTTAGTAGCAGTACTTTTTAATTATAAACTGCGACCTTAGTCGCAGCTGCGACCTTAGTCGCGGTACATGCCTACACAGAGATAGAGAATATAAGTAATCTGTTCCACATTTTATATTACAGTAAACCGTAAAGGAGAAAGTAGATTTTTACCCAAGCTTCGCTGCGGAAGAATATGCTTTTTAATCCTTTTCCCTTCTCTAGATGCTGCATGTAGAAATGAATTATATTTGCATCTAAGTCTCTACCGAATATCAGGTCCTCAATGTCATTCCTTGTAATAATGATTCCGTTGTCGGTATCCTGATACGCAGTAGAACTGCAAGATATTCAAAACAAAGTTAGTAATTTAATTGTTCTTATATAAAGTTATAACAGATTTTTTTGGTATGAATTAACTTACTCAGAGAAGGACTTGTCGAAGAAATTCTTTATAAGAGCTTGTTGATGGGGCTACAGAATTCTGTATGCTCTGGTTTCGGTCAATTCTCTCGATTTTGGCTCAGTAGAGGAGATCTCTTTGTCGCCGAAACCAGCGGCAGAACTCACAGCCGCAGGCTGTGGAAGAGGATGTTCATTTTTTTCTTCTTCTGTTTTGGAAAAACGAAGTCGGAGTCATTGATTGGGAAAGAGTTGTGTGGAATTTTAGCACAAATATTATGTAAAATGAGAAGGTTTAGAAACAACCTCAAGTGCTTTTGATTACTCCACAAATGTATGAAAGATGATTAATATACCCTTTCCTATCTCCGTTATAGCATAGAGCTATACCGAGTCGATTCTCAGGGAGAGCTAGCGATGGAAGCGTTACGGATCGAAGTGAAGATGTAAAACGAAGATTCTTCTATGCTTAAAAGAATAAAGAATCAAATGAAAAAGAAGTGAAAGAATGGATGGATATGTTCATGATGAAAGTGAAAAGAAATCAAGAAGAGGTTTGCTTTGGTATTCACACTAAAAAGAAAAGAGAACTTTGAAAAGACTTTGAATAAAAGAAATCCATGACTAGCTAACCTTACTACCTTGCTAAAGACTTACTAAACTCCGTGATAGTGAATGCGTGCCTCATGTTGATTCATCGGCATAGATTTGTCTTGCGTGTTGGTCTAATTACCTTCCCACTTGGATGACGGGAACTCATTCTTGGACTTGTCTTGTAGCCTCCATAGATGTCATAGGCCTACAAGTTAGACTTTCAATAATGGAATCAAAAGAGCTACACTCAAGGGATGCAAATGAAGAACATACAACATTCAATAATGGACTTAAAGAAGTTGTACATCAAATAGCATATTGGTGATCCATCTCCATGTTCCATCAAGGCACTTGTTCAAAGACAAGGCTCTAAATGAGGCACACATGAATCATATGGAGAATTACAACAAGATACTTGCCAAGTAATGAAAGAAACCCATCGGAGAAGAGAAGATCATACACTTGCAAGATGAAATAAAGCAATCACCCATGAGTTAGTGAAGATAGCAAGGCTAGTGGTTAGCTAGTACATGGAAAAGAATTAGCTACTACTAGCCATTACAAAAGCAAAACAAAGCATGAAGTAAAAGTGCAAGAAAGTAAAAAAAACAAGTAAAGAAAGCAAGTAAACTAGAACCAAGCTCAAGTAGAGGAAGGAGAATGGATGAATCCTTGTTGCTTCAAGTTGTCACACCTTGATTACACAAGCTCTCTCTCTCACAATCTCTCTCTTTTACAAAGTATCTAGGGAAGAAGAAGATCATAGAGAGCTACAAAAATCCTAGAGAAAAACTAACAAAAATTACAAAGCTTTACACTAATCTCTCTCTCTTCTCTGATCAGTCTCAGCTCGCAGGTCCTTGTGGAGTATTTATAGCACCCAGGTGAAGGATCCAGAAGCTAGTTGGTTAGCGCAAAATCCGGGATTCTAACTCCCTGAAACTGCCGCAAAAAGCGCGGGAAATTCTGGTATTTGTGGCACTTCTAGATCTGTTGAGCAACAGATTCTTGTTACAACTTCGTTACGAAGTTGTTATCCACGTGGCATTCTAGAACTTTGGGTTGTTGAGCGGATCTCTCTAGAATCTGATTTGAAATCTTGGGGCTTATCTTAATCTTGATTTAATCACTTTAATTATTGCTAATTAAAGTGATTAATGGGCTATCTCTTCATTAAGTGTGTACCTGCAAATATGTAGAGAAGATGAGTAAAAATCACATGTTTATTTATTAAATGCATGGGAATAATGAGGTAAAATATGCAATATTGAGTTACAATCACACCCCCACACTTATTCTTTTGCTCGTCCCGAGCAAAACAAAGAAAAGAAAAGAAAATCTATACTACCAATTTATTACACCACTTTCGCAGGTGACGCGATTGCACTGAGCGTGTGCAACAAGCCGTTAAACCTCTAGGTTACCCTAGAGGAGGAGTGTTGTCTCCTGAGGGTTTTCAGTGGATTACACCCACAAAATCCATAAAGAAAGAAGACAAATGTTAGTATTTTGAAAACGCATTTTGAATAAGAGACATGTTTCCGAACTATTTTGCAAAAATATAAGTGATCCTAGGTCATAAGTCCACCTATAATTATTCTTCCTTAAACTTAGTATCCATGCAAGATCTTGTTTTTAATTAAGGTAAGAGTTCAAAATTGGATTGAATACTTTATCTTTCATAAAACCTAGATAATATGCACACCGTGCTCAGTGAAAATTTCTGAGATTTCAACTCCAACCATCAAGCCATTTATTTATTTATATATAATTTTTCTGCTTTTTTCTTCCCTTAGTTTAGGCTTTCTAGTTCACCCTTGTAACGAGCCTTTAACCGATGACTCCCAAACCAGTCGGTCTTAGGGCACCAGATGAGAAAACATCCCTCGGGTTTAAGGTCTCGAGTAAAAAAGGCCATAAAATAAAGGGGATTATTCTTTTGATCACCGTTAGGCGTGAATAATCATGATTCTTGAGGCATAATTTTCCAGCTTAATGAGTGATGTTTTTCACCGTTAGGCGTGAATAACCATGCTTCTTGAGGCATAGTTATCCAGCTTAATAAGTGATGTTTTATTTATAATTTTTTTTTCTTTTATTTTTTTATGGCATTTTGGTCTTTGTTTCCATGCCAAGAAATGTGTAAGTGTAAAGTGCATATTTATCTAAGGCAAAAAATTCAAGATAAAAATATCTCACCAATTTTTCTTACTTAGCCTATAATTTCAAACAAGATCTATTATTTCAACTAGGTTTAAGATGTCATAATTAAGGCTTTCTTAATTCCTAAGATACATCTTAATCTTCTTAAAAATAGATCAAAACTTTGTCTCTTATTTCAAAAAGTTTTTATTTATATATTTTTATTATTATTATTATTATTTTTTATTTTCTAAAAGAAGTGTAAAAGAAAGAAGATCTAAAAACTCTATGTTAGTAAACCCTCCCCCACACTTATTTCATGCATTGTCCTCAATGCATCATGATATATGTATGCATGAAATAGGTAAGAGGTAAGAAACTTTTATTTACAAAAAAGTGCAAAAAATTATTTACAAAGAGTATATACAAGTGTAACCATTACCTAGGCTTTTGGTCGTTTTCCTCTGGCCCGTTTCCCATCATTCCAGTGCGTTTGCTTTCGTGAGCTCAGTTGGGAAACGGTATGAATTTTGTTAGCCTTAGGTGTTTCCAGATTCAATTGATTGTTATTATCATTCACACTCATTCCACCACATTGTTCACAAACAAATTCCTTATCACCACTCTTACTCAGAATCTCATCACTTCCAATGTCTAGAAATTTTAACTCCTCTCCATATAATTCTTCAAAACTCAAATCAACATCCGGAAGTGGACAATCAGCTAACTTACCCCGAGTCGACTCATCTAAACACATGATCTCATCAGCAAACAAGTCTTCAAAGATATATCAATGGAGGTTCTTGAAGAGAATCACAGAATTGTGACTCATCTTTTGAATCCTCACAATTGTCCTCAATAAAGCTAACCTCAAATGTTTGATTTTTTGTTTTGTGAGGCTGTGTGTGGAAGACATTGAGTTCATGTGTCATGTTACCAAAGCTCAACCTCATTGATCCATTCCGACAATTAATGATGGCATTTGCAGTAGCCAGGAATGGTCGTCCCAGAATGACAGGAATTTGTGCCCTTTGATTGGAATTTGACACTGGTTGTGTCTCAAGGATTACAAAATCAACAGGGTAAATGAATTCTCCAACTTTGACAAGGACATCATGAATTATCCCCTTGGGTTTAGTGACAGAGCGATCAGCCAATTGAATGGTCATTTGGGTAGGGAGGAGATCACCTAACCCCAATTGTTGGTACACAGAAAAAGGTAGGAGATTGATGCTGGCCCCTAAATCAAGAAGTGCCCTATTGATTGTAGTCTGTCCTATGATGCATGAAATGGTGGGGCTTCCTGGGTCCTTGTATTTAACAGGAATTGGACCATTGAGCAGCTCGTTTATGGATGATGCTAGGAAGACTTTTTTAGGGACTTGGGTCTTCCTCTTCTTGGTGCACATCTCCTTTAAGAATTTGGCATATGATGGCACTTGTTGTATGGCATCAAGAAGAGGGACATTGATTTGGACCTTATTGAAAATTTCTTTTAACTTCTCCATGTGAGCATTTGACTTGTTATTTAGAAGCCTATTTGGATATGGTACTCTAGGCTTATAAGGTTGCTCATCTACCTTTTCTTCCCCTTGGCTTGAGATGTGGATGGCTCTGCACTAGAAGATGGTTTGTCAAAAGTTGGTGGCATTGGGACATGAGGTGTTGGCTTTGGTACTGGATGAGATGGTGGACTAGAAACCCTATTGTCAACTTGTTTTCCAGATCTCAGGGTATGAATAGCATGACATTAACTGGGTCCTGAATCTTCCACTTCATTCAAAGGGAAGTGGTGTTTGGGATTTGGCAATGGCTGGCTTGGGAACATTCCTTTTTGATTCTCAGCCAATTGCCCAATTTGGACCTGAATTCTATCCATATCCTGTTGATGATGATTCATCATTGAAGCTTGGTTCTTGGTTAGGGATTCTATCATTTTCATCAACTCTGATATTTTATCATCTGAAGTGTTCTGGGGTGGATGTTGATGATATGGAGATTGGACTTGTGATTGGTATTGTGGTGGTGGGTACTGATATGACTGTGAATGTGGTGAACTTTGAGATGGATGAACATACAGTGAATTTTGATTGAAACTGGATGGGTGAGACTGAGCATTATAAGGATGTGGAAATGGTGGCCTATGATGCTCAGGACCAGACTGACTCCATGGAAAATTTGGATGGTTCTGCCATCCCGACTTGTAAGTGTTGGAGTATGGGGGTCTGGTCAAAGCTGCATTCATGTTCTCCTTAAATGATTGGGGCTGATATAATGGACACTCCTCAAATACATGGCTAAGGTCATGACAGTTGGTGCAACCCGTTTAATCAAAGGCAATGGGTTGACCTGGTTGACCACAGAATTCCCTTTTGACTCAAGCAGTTCTATCCTCTTCATTAATTGTGTGATCTTGGTTTCTGCAGCTATAGAGGATTCTTTGGAGTGTGTACCAGTTCTGGAAGTGGTGGGAGTCGGTTTATCAGGGCATGACTCCCACTGAATGGTTTTCTCAGCTAGGGTTTCAAAGAGATCCCACCCCTGATGTTCATCTTTCTTCAAAAATTCCCCCTGGCACATGGATTCTAAAAGGGTTTTTGTTTGGTAATCTAATCCATCATAGATAATCTGGCATAGACGCTATTTCTCTATGCCGTGATGGGGACACAGGGCAAGAAGGTCTTTGAAACGCTCAAGATACTTCCAGAAAGGTTCATTTGGTTCCTGCTTGAATTGCATTATGTTCTTTCTCATGAGGGCTGTTTTGTGGATAGGATAGAATTTCTTAAGAAAGACATTAACAAAATCCTCCCATAAAGATATGGAACTGACTGGAAGATTATAAAGCCATTTCTTAGCTAAATCCTTAAGTGCAAACGGTATGAACCGCAACCTAACAGCATCCTCAGACAGTTGGGAAATTCTCATCATTTGGCATACCTCTTCAAACTCACGAATAAAGAGGTATGCGTCCTCAGACTCTAGACCATGGAAATGGGGAAGTGTATTAATGAATTGCGGTTTCAGCTCGAAGTGATTTGCATTAGGCTCGGGGAGAAGAATGCAAGATGGAATGGAGGTGCGAATCGGATAAAATCGATCTTGAAGTGAGACGTTGTTGGTCATGGTGTCAAGTGGTTGTGTAAGTGTAGAAAGTCTAGCAAGTCTTGCTGAATTGGAATTACAGAACCACTCTTACATATAAAGTCACAAACAACGTGCACCGATCACACCAGCGAAAAATAAAAATAAAAATAACAAACAATAAAAGAAAAATCAATCCCAGCTATCTAAGGATCCTGGACTTAGACGACTCCTAACTTTAGATCATCCACAGGAGGTTTAGTGTAGACTTTGACTATAAGCGAATCAGCCAGGGAAGGGTAAGGTTGGTGGGAGGTTTTCCGTCCGAAGACGTTCCTTAATTAAGTAACCAGCAACCTTCGGGCTTTCGGCCCTCAACCCCTTTCCTAGACACTGATTTTACAGAAGTCAATTTCCAACACTTTTCCCCTTAGGAAAATCTCCTAATTGAGTCCGGATGTCCCTAGGGCCAACGTCTATCAAATTTTATTTATAAGCTTGGGATTGTGAGTGCGTGGAAAATGATTTTCGGGCTAAGGAAAGGGTAATGAACTCCCCACCTTATCTTTTTATGGGTTATGCCCTTAGAATTGATTTGTGCAAGTGTACAAGATAGATAACAAGGATTCACTCAAAGCATGAAAATCAAGCAAGAGATGATTCCTAGTCTAAATGCATTGCAAAACGTACCTTGCCTCCAGCACTCTTCAACAGTAAAAGTAAAGAATTGAAAGACACGTGCCTAAAAATGCAAATGTCTAATCAATTTTTAACAATTTCAACTAATTTTTTACTGTTGTATAATTAAGCAGGAGTATGGTGAAGAATACAGGAAATTATGTATAGCAGCAGATGTATTTTGCAGAGAAGCAAGCCCTGCAGAAATAGGTCAGTAGTGAGCTCAGTATTGCCGCAGATCTGCGGCAAAATTCCCGAATCTGCGGCAAAACTGAGGGATCCTGGTCTCTGCTTTCGAGAGCAGAGGCCCAGGTCCACTTATATGTATACTGCAATGCAAATTTTCCTGTTTTCTTCTCCTGTAACCTGCAACAGAGAAGAAGATTCGTTTAGTTCTTCACTTTAAAGAAAATCCGTTGCTCTCCCCGGCAACGGCGCCAAAAATTTGATTGGGAAAGAGTTGTGTGGAATTTTAGCACAAATATTATGTAAAATGAGAAGGTTTAGAAACAACCTCAAGTGCTTTTGATTACTCCACAAATGTATGAAAGATGATTAATATACCCTTTCCTATCTCCGTTATAGCATAGAGCTATACCGAGTCGATTCTCAGGGAGAGCTAGCGATGGAAGCGTTACGGATCGAAGTGAAGATGTAAAACGAAGATTCTTCTATGCTTAAAGAATAAAGAATCAAATGAAAAAGAAGTGAAAGAATGGATGGATATGTTCATGATGAAAGTGAAAAGAAATCAAGAAGAGGTTTGCTTTGGTATTCACACTAAAAAGAAAAGAGAACTTTGAAAAGACTTTGAATAAAAGAAATCCATGACTAGCTAACCTTACTACCTTGCTAAAGACTTACTAAACTCCGTGATAGTGAATGCGTGCCTCATGTTGATTCATCGGCATAGATTTGTCTTGCGTGTTGGTCTAATTACCTTCCCACTTGGATGACGGAAACTCATTCTTGGACTTGTCTTGTAGCCTCCATAGATGTCATAGGCCTACAAGTTAGACTTTCAATAATGGAATCATAAGAGCTACACTCAAGGGATGCAAATGAAGAACATACAACATTCAATAATGGACTTAAAGAAGTTGTACATCAAATAGCATATTGGTGATCCATCTCCATGTTCCATCAAGGCACTTGTTCAAAGACAAGGCTCTAAATGAGGCACACATGAATCATATGGAGAATTACAACAAGATACTTGCCAAGTAATGAAAGAAACCCATCGGAGAAGAGAAGATCATACACTTGCAAGATGAAATAAAGCAATCACCCATGAGTTAGTGAAGATAGCAAGGCTAGTGGTTAGCTAGTACATGGAGAAAGAATTAGCTACTACTAGCCATTACAAAAGCAAAACAAAGCATGAAGTAAAAGTGCAAGAAAGTAAAAAAAACAAGTAAAGAAAGCAAGTAAACTAGAACCAAGCTCAAGTAGAGGAAGGAGAATGGATGAATCCTTGTTGCTTCAAGTTGTCACACCTTGATTACACAAGCTCTCTCTCTCACAATCTCTCTCTTTTACAAAGTATCTAGGGAAGAAGAAGATCATAGAGAGCTACAAAAATCCTAGAGAAAAACTAACAAAAATTACAAAGCTTTACACTAATCTCTCTCTCTTCTCTGATCAGTCTCAGCTCGCAGGTCCTTGTGGAGTATTTATAGCACCCAGGTGAAGGATCAAGAAGCTAGTTGGTTAGCGCAAAATCCGGGATTCTAACTCCCTGAAACTGCCGCAAAAAGCGCGGGAAATTCTGGTATTTGCGGCACTTCTAGATCTGTTGAGCAACAGATTCTTGTTACAACTTTGTTACGAAGTTGTTATCCACGTGGCATTCTAAAACTTTGGGTTGTTGAGCGGATCTCTCTGGAATCTGATTTGAAATCTTGGGGCTTATCTTAATCTTGATTTAATCACTTTAATTATTGCTAATTAAAGTGATTAATGGGCTATCTCTTCATTAAGTGTGTACCTGCAAATATGTAGAGAAGATGAGTAAAAATCACATGTTTATTTATTAAATGCATGGGAATAATGAGGTAAAATATGCAATATTGAGTTACAATCAGTCATCGCGATCTCTTTCAGCGCGCTTGCATTCTTTGACTCCCCTTTCTATTGTTCCTTTAGAGTATTCCAAAACAGCTTCTTTTGAGGATTGCTTCTGAGGCGGAGTATGTTCTTAAAATTTTCCTTCAGAAGCTCTATCTCTTTGGATTTCTTGAATCATTTGAGTTATATTCAGAGAAAAACTTGGCATATCTTCTCTAGGAATATTTAAAATAGATTCATAACCTATGATTTTATCCTCTTTCAGTTTTTCTTCTTCTCCTCTTCAGCCTACTTCTCTATCTGTTCCTTCATTCTTTTGTGCTCCTTTTCCTCTTCACCCTTCCTTCTAATTTCCTCTTCCGCTACTTTCCTCTTTTCCTCCCTCTTCTTCTTTAACTCCTCCAAAACCTTCCTCTTCTTCTCATTCTCTTCCTCTTCCCTCCTCCTCCTCTCCTCCTTTTCCTGCTCCTCCTTTTCCCTCCTCTTCTTCTCCTTCTCCTCTTCTTCCCTCATTCTCCTTTCATTCTCCTCCTCTTTCCTTCTTCTATTCTCCTTCTCCTCCACTTCTCTCCTCCTCTTCTCCTTTTCCTTCTCTTCTTCCCTCTTCTTCTCCTTCTCCTTCTTCGCAGCAGCGGCTGCTCTCAGCAGCTCTTCTTCTTTTAATTTCTTCTGCTGCCTTTTTTGTTTTTTCTTCTCTCTTTTTTTCTCCTTTTTAATTTAATTCAACCTTGAGTCTGTTCTCAGTCTCCATATTTTCAATTTTTTTTTCAAGCTGAGAAACATATTCTCTCAAGTACTGATTTTGAGACCTCAATTATTTTATTTCTTCTGCTTGAACATCCGGTGGAGGTGGCAAATAACCTTCAAAAACTGGTTCTTGCTCACTCGTTTCAGCCGGTTCTGGCTCCTTTTCCGCCGGGATGTAAGCTTCATTATATGTATGGCCTCCTTCATCTCCTTTTTCTTCTTCTCCTTCTTCATCTTCATCTTCATCTTCTGCTTCTTCTTCTTCCTCCTCCTCTTCCCCTTCAACAGGAAGGCCAACCATATTTTTCTCAGCAATAGAGATGTTGGCCATTCGATTCAAAATCTGAAAATAAACAGAAAAAGGTAAGTTAAAAATAAAATAATGAAATAATGATACTGCGACCATGGTCGCAGTTTATTTATGAAGTATTTTTGAAAAGAATGCGACCATGGTCGCAGTATGTTTGTCATGCCCAAATTATCTGCCAAACCATGCAGCTCAACACTGCGACGATGGTCGCATTCATGTAAAAGGTATTTTCAGGAGAATGCGACCATGGTCGCACATTGCTTGTCAGGCACAAAACGAACTGCGACTATGGTCTCATTTTATTTGTACTGAACATAAAAAGAAGTCTAACTTACAATATTGCTGTCAATCTCACTTAGATCAACTTCAAGTAGAGATCTACTAATATTTTGGAGGTCCCATTTTAAAACGCGTGGGGTTATGTCCTCCAAACCAGACCTCGGCTCAAAAATAGGAGCCCTCTCACATAGCCAATACTGCAAAAAAGGAAAATTAAATTAGTTTACATAGATATTCACATTTTTTTGGGGTAAATTTCATACAATGTTGGCCAAATTTGAGATTTGTACTTACAATTATTTGCACGGAGCATCCTTGCAGCTCGTACGTGGTTTTCCTGAAGATGTCCATTGACTCAATCAGGAATTACCAAACAGCTTTTGCCCAGCATATTGTCCTCATCAGCTGCATATTGGCAATCTGTTCCACAATATACCACGGCACCGTGCATTTACTGCCAGAGAAGAAAAGAGTGGCCGACATGTATAGGATGATTAATGTGGTAAAGTCTTGAGCTGCAAGTCTTGGCATGTCTCTTATAATTTCATGTAAAGTCATTTGCTGCTCAAGCTGTTCATCCTTTGTCACATCTACTTCACTCCTCCTCCTCTTCTTGACCAGAAGATCATCCAAAGCATCTTCAATGGATACTTTAGTGATCTTCTTTATATTGGGGAAATAATATTTTATCACCCCTCTATCTTTCATCGTACATGTTTTATTCATCACAAAATCTGCCCCAATGATAGGTAGACCAAATGTGAGGGCAACATCCTCAACAGTTAACTCAATCTGTTTGCCCCCAATTCTAAATGTCATTGTATCCCTATCATACTGGTCTAAAATACGCATTACAGTAACGTTTGATTTTCGACCCTTTTCAGCTCCAAATTCTTCATTGTAGAACGCCATGAATATTGGGCCAAATGGGGTATTGTTCATCGCCTCTACGAAATCTGCCTGAATGTACTTTTTAAATTTCTTCATGAGCTCGCACATAGGTTTCAGGCTTGATCTCAGAGGACGAACCTTTATCTGTTGTTTACCTACAAAGTAAGAAAAATTAAACAGTTCAGACCAATGATCATTTAAAAATTATAAGAGGGTAAAAGGCATAATTGTTTTTAATAAACTGCGACTTCGGTCGCAGTCATACAATGCAAACACAAATAACTTGCACCCGGACGACACAGCGACCAGTGTCACATAAGACTACAGTACAATCATACACTGCGACCAATGTTTTTAAAAGCATATTTTTTTTATAAACTGCGACCATGGTCGCAGTCATACATTGCAAACATAAATTGTACCAGGGACGACACTGCGACCAAAGTCGCATAAGACTACAGTGCAATCAGAAACAACTGCGACCCGGTTCGACACTGCGACCAAGGTCGCAGAAGACTACTGTGCAATCAAAAGCAGCTGCGACCCAAGTATGATAAAACAAATGACGTTAAATACACTGCGACTTTGGTCGTAAGAGACGACAACTCATATCTAAACAATTGCGACCCCATGTCGTCATTATGTAAGAAAAAAAGTAAGTTTCATATACTGCGACCAAAGTCGCATTCCGCTACAAGGAAAGGTCCAAAAAAAAATCCAAAGTCGCAATAATCTGAAACTATTATTTTTTCAATTGCGACCGAGGTCGCATGCAGTGTATGCACATCACTTTTTCGAAAATACTGCGACATAGTAAAAATAGAAGGAAATAAAAAAAATTTTGAAAAAAATAGGACCTTTATCGTCGTTTTACAAAATTTATAAATTTAAAAATTTATTCGTCATCTAAAGTTTCAAAATCTCTTTCTCAATTGTGACCATGGTTCCAAGATTTAAAAAAAAAATTGCGACCTCGGAATTAAATCTGGAAAAAATTTTAAAATATTAAAATACACAAACGCTAAAATTTTTTGAAAATATCATTTTTTTCTAGTACCTTTTTCGACGGATGATTTCTTAGGCGCCATCGTTGCAAATATATTTTTTAAAAAACGGATCAAATTTGTGAAAGAAAATAACTAATTGGATCAGAATCGCCGGTTAAAATTTTAGAGCTGTAAATTTTTTTTAAAGCTAACTTTTTTACATAAGGTAGAAAGTTGTGAGGGAGGGTATTCTCGAAAAATACAAAGTTGACGTGACTGACAGTAAATTAGGCGGGATTTTTCAGGATTTTGTCTGCCAAAATTCGTGACAGATATGGGGCGGTGATGTTGCCACGTCCGCCGGCTGAGAGAACTCTCTCAGCCTGCCGGCTGAGGTACAGTAACCCCATATACATATATATAATATATATATATATATATATATATATATATACTTCAGCCGTCAGCTGAGAGAGTATCTCAACCAACGGCGACGTGGCGCAATCTCTGCCACAGATCTGTGGCAGAGTGTAAGGGTAACGAAGCCAAAAAAATCTCATTAAAAAAGTCATCAACCAATTTACTATACCAATTAAACAAAATGCCCTCAGTTTTACTTTTAACTTAGCAAAAACTCATCCTACACAAATTTTACGAGCAAAAAAATTTGTGATTTTCAAACAAATTACCTTTGAAGAAATTATCGAGCAAAAGATTTCTTTTACAACGAATGCGATCAAAGTCACAGTATTTATAAAAATACTAATTTGAGTAAAAAGTGGTTTTAATCATAGTTTAACCGTAAATTACGACTTTGCGCCCTTTTTTAATTATTTGTTTAAAGAAAACTGCGATCAAAGTCGCAGTCTTTGAAAATAATATTTTGGAATAAAAAAGAGTTTTTAAAATATTTCAAACTTTAGACTGCGACGTTGAGCTTTTTAACTTTGTTTCTTTAAAAAAAAATTGCAACTCAAAATTACAATATTTGAAATTAACAATTTTGAAAAAAAGTTATTTATAAATATTTCAATTATAGACTACGATTTTGATTTTTTTTTTATTTTGTTTGTTTTAAGAATTCTGCGACCAAAGTCGTTGTCTTTCAAATTAAGTTGTTTAGAATGCTATGACATTGATCGCACTCTTGTATAACTACTTTTTTTAAATTTGATCAAAATCGCAGTCTTTGAAAAATAAGCTGTTTAAAATATTATGACTTTGGTCGCAATCTTATATTAGCTGGTAATAAGAACTGCAACCACGGTCGCAGTTAATTTCTAAATTAGATATTGTTATAACTGAGACAAAAAACTGGCAGTCAAATTTTAATCAGAAATGTCATTTTAAATGAACTGTGACTATACTCGTAGTATGAACTCATAAATGATTAGTTCTCATTACACATATGAACAGTGATCAAGTTTGAAGTGCAAGAATAATTTATAAAGCTTGCTATCGTTAAGCAATGCGACCTCAGTCGTAGTCTTTAATCGCATCCACATATTAAAAAAAATTCGTTTATAAAATGCGACAAAAGGTCGCAATCCTAACAACACTCAGTACTAACAAAGTAGATTAGCGCTGCGACCGTGTTAGCAGTCCTCATATAACACAAGTTATAAAATACTATATTATGACTGTGACCTAACCGCAGTCACTAATATCCTATCTACTGTGATTCAGCGAACGTCTCAAAAAATACTAGTAAAATTAATCTAGATAAAGAAAAGATGTGCACTATATAAAAATTATAATTCTGGAAAGAAATTCTATAAAAAGCTAATTTGTAGTTCACATCATAAATTTCTAAAAAAAGGTACTCTGGAGGTTCTCCCGCCATAATTGGTTCAATTAAATATTTAATTGCTTTTTATCTCTTCTTCGAATACTCAACTATCACTTCTAATACTTATTATTACTATAAACGTCATTTCAGAGTATTGTAATTTTTGGCAGTGCATGTAAGTAATATATATTAAAGATCTGACTAAAAAAATATTTGTGCTCTTGTTTTTTGATTTGATTTCTAAACTTCCTCAAGTAATTTATCCTTGAACATGTCTTCTAGATCTTCTTCCTCTAAACAATCTGATTTCAAATTCACTCATTGTCCCACGGGTTCTCTTTCCCTAGGGACTCCAATAAATTTGATAGCAGTTTAGACTTCTCTCCTTTTGACTATCTCCTTCCGTCAAGTAATGTTGCTTCTGATCCTACTCTTCAGGAGGATCAAGTTTTTTTTGGGGCATGGGGAGGAGCTTATTTCTATGTTACTTGACGAAACTTGCTTGATAAAAGCATGCCCTCGATGTTGAAGGCGCGCTTTCTTCAAGCATGTCCTCTGGAGTTCTTCTCGATACGGATCGAAGGAAGAACTTGTTGGCCCAGAGGCCATTCACTCTAGTTTTGATGATGATTAACTCATGTAGTTATTGTTTACTAATAATCTTGTGATATTTAGTTTTAGATATTTGATCAAGATATTAGTAGGTGATTAGCTTCAACAAAGGTGTTTTGGAGCTTTCACATGGGATTCAAGAGCTCGCGCGTCAAGATCGCATTTAGCACTCGGTTGGAGTCAAGCTCGTTGGATCGTGTTTGGATCGAGTCGACTTGGAGACAGAGCTCTACAAGAAGATCTCAGTTTGTTTAGTTTAAGATTTTGTTTAGATCATTGAAAGATTAAATAGTATTGATATGCTCAAGTTCACATACACACACTTGTTTAAAGTTTCATCTGTTTGATTTTTTGGTTTAACCTGTTTCGATTTTTCATATATATGATTTTCATGAA